>PVIH01002994.1:35658-172216 GCA_004025045.1 Sigmodon hispidus
GTGTGTGTGTGTGTGTGTGTGTGTGTGTGTGTGTGTGTGTGTGTGTGTGTGTGTGTGTGTGTGTGTGTGTGTGTGTGTGTGTGTGTGTGTGTGTGTGTGTGTGTGTGTGTGTGTGTGTGTGTGTGTGTGTGTTGGGGGGACTATGAGTTTCTGGGGAAAGGAAGTTGGTGGCCCCAATGTCTGGTTCTCTGGTCCTCCTTTCTAATACTGAGGCGTTCCTGCCAAGCATTTGATGCTGAACTTAAGGCTGAGACTTGAGCTCATCAGACTCTGACCCATTTTTTGCTACAGAAGACAAGGGCCCTCAACTGAAATCCCTTCAGGGACGTCCTGCCTCTTCCTATGCCTCCCTCCGCTGGCTTTGGTCCTCAGGCTTTGAGCCTTTTGTACACCTGTTTTTCTCATTTCCTCTTCCATGCTAGGAACTAAGCCCAAGGCTTCAGGCTTGTTAAGAAAATGATCTATGGGGCTGAAGAGATGGCTCAGCGGTTAAGAGCACCCTCTGCTCTTCCAGAGGATCCGGGTTCAATTCCCAGCACCCACATGGCAGCTAACAACTGTCTGTAGTTCCAGTTCCAGGCAAACACCAAGGCAAATAAATAAATACAGTTTAAAAAAAAAAAAAAAAAAAAAAAAAAAAAGAAAATGATCTACTACAGAGCTACACACGCAGGCAACTGTCCAGCTTGGGAAGTTAACAAGGTGTTTGAACCCTCCTCTGAGACTCAGGATGCCAGGAGATCTTTCTAGATGCTGTCATCTCCCTTAGTCCTCAGTCCTGGTATCAAACCAAGGACCCTAAGCATGTAGGCAAATGCTCTATCTACCATTGTGCTCTGACCCAGGAAGTTATAGTATAGGGTCCTGCCTGTGCCTCCTCTCCCCATGTAATGTGCTTCTCATCTATGGTCCTCTCATGTCCCAGGCACTTACCTAGGCAATTAGTGCATTGACTGCTCCCAGTAAACTTATGATATGGAAGTGCTTATAATCCTCCCAAGGGGGGCTGGAGAGATGGCTCAGAGGTTAAGAGCACTGACTGGTCTTCCAGAGGTCCTGAGTTCAATTCCCAGCAGCCACATGGTGGCTCACAACCATCTATGATGACATCTGGTGCCCTCTTCACATAGTAAATAAATAAATCTTTAAAAAAAAATCCTCACAAGGAAATGAAAACCCACAGGGGTAGAACAATTTCCCCAAGTCAACTCAGCTCTCCAGGCCAGATCCAAGACCTGAACACAAGTTAGACTGGTCCACTAGTTAGGGTTAGGGTTAGGGTTAGTGTTCTAGACTTCTGGTTCCCTTTGCAAGTCAGAGTCAGTATCTCTTGGTTAGAACCTAAGGGAGAATGTGAGTCAGAAATAAGAGGTGCCTCAAGGTTAGATTCAGAGTCAGGAAGAGATGCTGGGGTAACCAGCAAGGAGGCCTCAGGTCCTTGATGGTACTCCAGCCCTGTCATGAGTTTGAGGCCAGCATGAGATACACAGTAAAATTTACACATGAATATAAAGCAAAATGGAGGAGGTAGTGAGGTAGTTCAATGGGCAAAGAGGCGTGTGAGACAAGACTGGTAACCTGTGTTCCACCTCAGAGCCCTCATAAGGGGGGTGGAGGGGAAGATCCACCAACAGCGCCACAAAACTGCCCTCTGACTTGAACACACACTTCCTACACAGAGCTGCAGTAACAATAATCAAACCATTTTAATTCTTAAAGATTTATTCATTTATTATGTATACATTGTTCTGGCATGTAGGCATGTAAGCCACTATGTGGTTGCTGGGAATTAAACTCAGAACCTCTGAAAGAATAACCAGTGCTCTTAACTTCTGAGCCATCTCTCCATTTAAAAAAACATGAAGGGTACCCGTGAGATGGCCACTAGGGGGCTGGAGAGATGGCTCAGCGGTTAAGAGCACCATCTGCTCTTCCAGAGGACGCAGGTTTGATTCCCAGCACCCACATGGCAGCTAACAACTGTCTGTAGTCCCAGTTTCAGGCAAACACCAAGGCAAATAAATAAATAAATAAAGTTAAAATATTTAAAAAAAAAAAAAAAGTATCTGCCACTAATAACCTGAATTCAACTCCCAGGATCACAAGGTGGGAGGAGAGAACTAATTCATCTACACACAGGATAAGTAAATGTTGGACTGGGCATACACACAGACACACAGAGGTACACACACACAGACAGACATACACACACATACAGATACACACACACAGAGATACACAAATAGACACACACAGAGACACACATACACAGACACACACACACACACATGGATTTAGGATCAGCTCAGTAGAGTGCTTGCCTAGCACGCAGGAGGCTCTACATAAAACTGGGTGTGCTGATTTACATCTGTAATCCCAACACTTGGGAACTGGAAGAAAGAGGATCATAAATTCAAGGTCATTCTCAGCTGCCCAGGAACCCTGAGTCAGCACTGGCTGCAAGAGACTCTTATCCCCCCACACAATTGCTAATAGCTAGACTATGCCTGGTGCTTTTCTCCTACCTGTCTGAATACTTCATATTCTAACTAACGTTTTCAGTAACTCGATGCAACTGGTGTTGTCCTCTGGGTGAAATTCACTGATTAAGATAAAGAAGTTAGGCTGGTGTGGTGACATATGTCCATGATCCTAGCACTTAAAAGGCAGGGGCAGGAGGATCAGGAATTCAAGATTCTGCTCAGTTACACAGTTTGAGGCTAACCTGAGCTGCATTAAACCCTGTCTAAATAAATAAATAGCTTAGTTGAGGTTATGAAGCTTGGAGATCTTAGGAGTGTGGGCAGTCTGGCTGCACACCCCATGTTGTTAGGTACTGAGCCATATACCTAGCATCCCTGAGGGAAACAAAGACATTGGTAGGCAGGACCAGCAAAAAGAAAATGGAGAAGCAGGTCAGGGCAAGTGATTTATGGTCTGAATGGTTCCCTTTCTGGGATTATAAAGCTGGGAGAAGGGGACCCATCCTGGGTGGGAAAGGAGATAAGGTGATTTAGGAAGGGCAGGTAGATGGGTTCCTTCTCCTTCCTGGGGCAGAGGTTTCAGGTCATGAACTTTGATCCTAACTCTGTGGGAAATTTACAAAGAGCTGGTATCAGGTCCACTGTGAGGGTCATGAAGGCGTGGGGCACAGGATCTCAAGGAAGCAGAGGAAAAAGGAAAGAAGGGATGGAAGGAGGAAGGGAAGGAAGGGGAAATAAGGATAAAAGCCAAGATCGGAAGAAGGACAGAATCCTTCCAGCTGGACAGTGCTGGTGCTCACTTTTAATCCCAGCACTCAAAGGCAGAGGCAGGTAGAGCTCTGTGAGTGTGAGGCCAGCGTGGTCTACACAGTGAGTCCCAGGACAGCCAGGGCTGTTACACAGAGCTATGTAGAGAGTCTGTGTTTCAAAACAAAGAAAGTCACAAAAAAATAATTCACAAAATAATCATTACTTTAAGAAAAAGCAACACTAAGCAATCAAGCAAACAAACAAAAAAAAGGCTGTGAAGGGCTGGCTAGAAGGTTCAGCAAGTAAAAGTACCTGCTGCCAACCCTGATGATGCCAGTTCAATCCCCAGGACCCATGTAGCAGGAGAGACCTGATTCCCACATGGTGTCCTCTGAAGGTCACACTCAAATCACGACTGGTAAGCAAGTGCACAAATTAAAACTGTAACCCTCCCTCAAGGCCCAGGCACCATGACATTAGCTGGAGAGGAAAAAAAAATGTGAGAACCGGAGTTGGGGAGCACTTGGGATAACAAGTCTGTGGAAATGGCAGGGCCAACAAGCTCAGAGATCGCAGGACCTAAGCGAGACTGGCACATGATCAGGCCAGGCTCCATTCTAGCAATGGAGGAGAAAGTGGTTCACAAACCCCCACCTCTAACTGAGGAGCTATAGAAAGTGTGTGGCTTCCGGTGAGAAAGATTTGTAGATTTGTTAAGGGTGTGGCCTCTGGTAGGTTGACCACACTCCCATGGATTATTCTTTTTTTTTTTTTTTTTTTCCTTTTTTTTTTCCCCATGGATTATTCTATATTCAGGAGTATATCAGCAGTACAATTGGACTAGATGGATGGTTGGATTGAGAGAGAGAGAATTGAGAGCAGGGTAATGGAGGTAGATTTAGAGTTAGGGAGAAGGGGGTGAATATGGCCAAAATACATTGTATGACATTTTCAAAGAATTATTTAAAATGCTAAATTTTGAAGCTGAAGATATGACTCAGCAGTTGAGAGCATGCACATATTATATTGCTCTTCCAGAGGCTCTGGGTTTGGTTCTCACCACCCACATCAGACAGCAACCTATAGCCAGCAACTTCAGCTTCAGGGATCTAACACTGTCTTCTGAACTCTGTGAGCCCACACATGCACATAGTGAGAGCATATACATTCACCTACACACACACACACACAGGGGATCTAACACTATCTTCTGAACTCTGTGAGCCCATGCATGCACATAGTGAGAGCACATACATTCACCTACACACACACACACAAAATAAATAAAATAAAAATAAAACAGAGTGAGGTGCATACACCTTTAATCCTGGTGCTTGAAAGGCAGGCAGATCTCTGAGTTCAAGGCCACCCTGGTCTACAGAGTGAGTTCCAGAGTATGCAGAGAAATCCTGTTTAAATCAAAAGAGAAAGGGCATGGGTCAGAGAGAGAAACAGAGAGTCCCTGAGAGCATCCAAAAGCCAAGATGTTGGACACAGATGTGCACCATGCTGAGTTCCTAGTTCATGCCATCTTTAACACCATGGCATGGATATGAAAAGTGCCTACCAGGACCCCCCAGAGCCTGGGACAGAGCCTGGCACTGTGTTGAGGCCACAAGCTCAAGTCCTGTTCTAGGCCCAATCAGGCAGCTTCCAGCCCTTCAAGCCTGGAAGCTGTGGCTTTGACTTCTGCCTCAACATGTTGTGTGACCTGGAGCAAGTCATTTTGGAACCTAACCTGTGAAAACTGAGATGGGGCTGGGGAGATGGCTCAGAGGTTAAGAGCACGGACTGTTCTTCCAGAGGACCTGAGTTCAATTCCCAGCAACCAAATGGTGGCTCACAACCATCTATAACGACATCTGGTACCCTCTTCTGTATACTGTATACATAATAAATAAATAAATCTTTAAAAAAAAAAAAAGAAACTGAGATGATTCCTACATGATGGGGATGTGAATGGAGATTCCATGAAAGGAAGATAAAATGGTGTCCTTGGCAGTGTCTGTCTGTCCCTTAAGTTAGTACTCTGCAATCATCAGCTGATACGACATTTATCCTGAACTGTCATCTCACCTGGAGCATAGAATAGTAATGCCTGTTGTCCCTACTTTAAAGGACATAGTGTCACCTGTGTGAGTTGTGGGGTCAGGAGACATGGCACTTTTGTTACTCAAAGATCAGCCCAGCCCCACAGGGCTAATAGCACACACCTAGTTCCCAGAAGCATCCAGGTGACAGCATCCATCCATCAATGACAGCACCAGTCCAGCCTAACATTATGGACCCAGAAGTTACTTAAGAGGATGAAGAACAGAATCTGGTCCAGTTCCTCCAAGCTGCTGCTGAGAAGAGGTAAGGGCATGTGAGCAGGACTTAGGGGGCTTGGAACACCAGGTACCCTTCAATGAGAAGCTCTAAGGAAAATTAGTGGCTCTGCTTTAGAGTTGGGTCTGGTTTTATTTATTTATTATTTTATGTATATTGGAGCTTTGCCTGCATCTATGTCTGTGTGAGGGTTTTCAATCTTGGAGTTTCAGACAGTTGTGAGCTGCCATGTAGTTGCTGGGAATTGCACGCAGGTCCTCTGAAGAGCAGCCAGTGCTCCCAACCACTGAGTTATCTCTCCAGACCTCTGTTTTTGAGGCAAGGCCTTGCTATATAGCATGGGCTGGCCTTGAACTGGTGACCTCCTGCTTTGACTTCCTGAGTGCTGGGACTGTATATATGCACCATCATACCTAGCAAATTGGAGTTCTTGTGCTCAACACTTTAGAATTTAATTGTCTCAGCTCCAAAGGTAGAAAGGTTGTAGAAAACCTCTGTGTGGGGGGCACAGGGCTCAGCCCCACTCTGCCCAACTCTATCCTGGCTTCAACCATGTTCCACAGAGGCTGGTTTGGCCTTTTTCCCACAGCTTATCCCCCCTTGTCTACAGACACAGGGTGGAGATGAAGGGACTTTGCTTGGGGTGCTAGGCTTAGTGTTGGGAAGACAAGCAGGAACGAGGACAGTTCTGTGACCTTCTGCTCCAGGCCCCAGCACTATGACGGTGTCTTACACTCTGAAAGTGGCAGAGGCACGCTTCGGAGCCTTCTCTGGCCTGCTGCTCCGCTGGAGGGGCAGCATCTACAAGCTCCTGTACAAAGAGTTCCTGCTCTTCGGTGCCTTATATGCTGTGCTCAGCGTCACCTATCGGTGAGAGCCGCTCTGATCTCTGGTCTATGAGGACCTGTGCTGCCGGCCCCCTTCCAACCCAGGTCTCTGCCTGACACGCCCTAGGCTGTTGCTGACCCAGGAACAGAAGCATATTTATGCCCAGGTGGCCCGATACTGCAACCGTTCAGCAGACCTCATCCCCTTATCCTTCGTGCTGGGTGAGGCCCCCCTTCTCGTTTTCCCTGGTCATCTGACCTTTGGGTTGCGGTGACAACAATGGGTAGGTAGCAATGACCTGAAGTCAACCTGCAGACAGAAGGGCTGGAGCCTGGGTCCACAGTTTCCTCTGGGTTGCTCTTTGCCTGTCATTTGCTGGACTCTGTCTTCATCGACACAGACACCTGCTGGCCTTATAATCCTACATGGGAGGTAGAAGGGATAGTCCCTCTCCACCCTGATGGAAAAAAGGTCTCAGAGTCCACAGTAACCTCACCTGGGACTCCCACTTCCCTCTTCCCTGGAAGTTTGTATTTTCTGCTTCTTCCGGGCCTGACTTTCCCAGCAAGGCAGTGGGACCAGAAGAACCACAGAATCCAATGTAGTACTTTTCTTTCTGTCCCTGTTATCCGTGGTGTCTCTCTAGGCTTCTACGTGACTTTGGTGGTGAACCGATGGTGGTCTCAGTACACAAGCATCCCACTGCCGGACCAGTTAATGTGTGTCATCTCAGCCTGTGTGCACGGTGTGGACCAGAGCGGCCGTTTACTACGCCGAACTCTCATTCGCTATGCCAACCTGGCATCGGTGCTGGTGCTGCGGTCTGTGAGCACCCGTGTGCTCAAGCGCTTCCCCACTATGGAGCACGTGGTGGATGCAGGTGCCTGGGTGGTCGCAGCCCCTGGGTGGGTGGCTGGATGGATATCTTGGCTTTCCTCCGGTGAAGGAAAGGTTTGACGCCTTGGGGGCGCTCCAGGATTCTAGGGAAGCTAGTGGGTTTAAAGCCGAACAGCCGAATGCTGGACCACTAGCGCCCCCTGGTGTCAGGAGACCTCTGCACCTTACCGTCTTCACCCTGGCAGGTTTCATGTCTCAGGAAGAGAGAAGAAAGTTTGAGAGCTTGAAATCTGATTTTAACAAGTACTGGGTCCCTTGTGTCTGGTTCACTAACCTAGCCGCCCAGGCCCGCAGGGATGGACGAATCCGTGATGACATCTCTCTCTGTCTTATATTGGAAGTAAGTCAGTTTAGAATTTAGATCCTGCTTCAGAATAAGAATGTTGAGGGCTGGAGAGATGGCTCAGCAGCTAAGAGCACTGGCTGTTCTTCAGGAGGACCTGAGTTCGATTCCCAGCATCTACATGGCAGCTAACAACTGTCTGTAATTCCAAGATCTGACACCCTTACACAGTTATATATGCAGGCAAAACACCAATTCACATAAAATAATAATTAAAAAACATATAAAAAAAAGAATAGGAATGTTGATACTTAACACTTAAAAGGCACCAACTGGGGCTGGAGAGATGGCTCAGAGGTTAAGAGCTCTGACTGTTCATCCAGAGGTCCTGAGTTCAATTCTCAGCAACCACATAGTGGTTCACAACCATCTATGATGACATCTGGTACCCTCTTCTGTATACTGTATACATAATAAATAAGTAAATCTTAACAAAAAGGCATCAACTATATACCACACACTTTTTTGGGGGGTACATGATTGCTCTTCATAGCTCATGCTTGCCTGGAACTCACTGTTTACCCCAGGCTGGCCTCAAACCCATGGCAATTCTGCCCTTGTCTCCCAAACCCCACCTATTGTGCACTTTGGAAGCATACGCTTACATCAAGTCACTTAGTCCTCCAAATGACCCTTGAGACAGGCAGCATTATCATCCTCCTTTCACAGATAAGGAAACTGAGGCACAGAGTTGAAAAGCCCCTCACACTGCATGTTAGCAAAGCTGGGATTCTGAATCCTTCCGGCTCCAGATCCAGGATGGTCTTTGCTACCTTCCTAAATTGCTTCTGACCCTAAGCACCCTGATAACCCAAGAGCAGTGGGGCTCAGGCCTGGCCCAGGTCGTCTTTTTATTTTTATTTTATTTTAAACACTTTTATTCATTTATTTGCCTTGGTGTTTGCCTGGAACTGGAACTACAGACAGTTGTTAGCTGCCATGTGGGTGCTGGGAATTGAACCCGGGTCCTCTGGAAGAGCAGACGTTGCTCTTAACCGCTGAGCCATCTCTCCAGTCCCCCCCCCCCAGGTCGTCTTCGTATGGAGTCTCCTGCTTTCCTCATTCATTTTCTTTAGGAACTGAACAAGTACCGTGCCAAGTGCAGCATGTTGTTCCACTATGACTGGATCAGCATCCCCCTGGTCTACACCCAGGTAACTGTTTCTTGCCTACCAAGCTCAGGGGCCCTATTGGATGGTCTATTGTATGAGAGGTACCAAGGGGCTGAGATGGTTCTTCATCTGCGCCAAGTCAGTCTCAGGAGGCACTGAACTATGAAGGTCATCCTCAAAAACATTACCCTGTTCCCATCAGTAATACCCTATTCCTGATCCTCAAAACCCTTACTCCACCGCTGTAGAGATAACTGTCGAGGGCCAGGTAGTGGTGGCACACACCTTTAATCTCAGCAGTGAGGAGACAGAGGTAAAAATGGACCAAATCTCCAAGTTCAAGGCCAACCTGGTCTACAGATTGGGTTGGAGGTCAGCCAGGCTACACAGAGAAACTCTGTCTTGAAAAGCAAAAACAAACAAGAAAAATGATCTTGTGCTGCCAGGCGTGGTGGTGCACATCTTCAGTCCCAACCCAACACTTGGGAGACAGAGGCAGAAAGATCTCTGTGAGTTTGAGAACAGCCTGGTCTATATAAGAAGCTCCAGTACAGCCAGGGCTAAACAGAGAGAGAGAGAGAGAGAGAGAGAGAGAGAGAGAGAGAACGAAACAAAAAGATGAACCCGTCTCGGTTGCTCGATCACTTGCCAGACCCCTCCAGGCCCTCCGAAGCAGGGGTAGATTTTCTTTTTTTTTTTTTTAAAACCAACTTTATTTATTTATTTGCCTTTGGTGTTTGCCTGGAACTGGAACTACAGACAGTTGTTAGCTGCCATGTGGGTGCTGGGAATCGAACCCGGGTCCTCTGGAAGAGCAGCCGGTGCTCTTAACCGCTGAGCCATCTCTCCAGCCCCCCAGGGGTAGATTTTCTTACTGCCCTCCCAGAGTACCCTGACCCTTGCTTTTCTTTCTGTCTTCAGGTGGTGACCATAGCTGTGTATTCCTTCTTCGCTCTTTCTCTGGTTGGCCGACAGTTTGTGGAGCCAGAAACAGGGTCGGCCAAACTTCAGGAGCCTCTGGAGCCAGGCAAGGAGGTCTCTCCAGCCCTGGGGGACCTGGACATGTTCGTGCCTCTTACCACATTGCTGCAATTTTTCTTTTATGCTGGTTGGCTCAAGGTGGGTACAGCATCCTCCTCTGTAGAGGTGAGCACGGGTAATCACATTGCAATGCAGGGCAGTCGCGGTCGGGGACTCTGTGCCTAGAAGACACCATTTCTGCAATTCACAGGTAGCCGAACAGCTCATTAACCCCTTTGGTGAGGATGACGACGATTTTGAGACCAATCAGCTCATAGATCGAAACCTGCAGGTTAGATGTGGGGGAGGGGCGAGATATCCAGGTGTGCGGAGGAGAAATAGTTGTGGCCTACTGCTTGCACTTTTTCTGACTCAGGTGTCCCTGCTCTCTGTGGATGATATGTACCAGAACCTGCCTCCTGCCGAGAAGGATCAGTATTGGGATGAGGCTCAACCTCAGCCACCCTATACGGTGGCCACAGCCGCTGAGTCACTGCGACCTTCCTTCCTGGGTTCCACGTTCAACCTGCGGTGAGTCGGGGTTTGCCATGGAAACCGGCGCCCAGTCCCTGGCCGCCCTGTGGGGGAAAAAAAACAACTCTTCCGAGAGTCAATACTTGTCTGTGTCCACTCTGACCCCCGGCAGCATGAGCGACGACCCTGAGCAGTGTCTGCAGGTAGAGGCATCCCCGAGGTCCGACCTGCCAGCACCGGCCACGCAGACCCCGCTGCTGGGCCGCTTCCTGGGCGCAGGAGCGCTCTCGCCTGCAGTAAGCCTACGGAACTTCGGCCGAGCACGTGCTGCCCCCAGGACCCCGCATCTGCTCCGCTTCCGGACCGAGTTGGGTGGCGAGGAGGCTGCGAGCCGTATAGATGAAGCTGAGGAATCTGGGGATGAAGCCCTGGAACCTTGAGAATCCCCTCTGCCGGTGGCTGCCACCCTGCCTTTTTCCACAGCTGCGCTCGGTCCTATCACCCACACTGCTCAGAGCAACTTTTCTGGACAGCGGGTTGGCCATTGGGGAAAGCATTTGGGGACAGGCCTTGAAAGAGAAGGTGGTGAGGAGAGCTGGCGGGTAGGGTGTATCTCCTTTGGCGTGAAAGTGGGATAGATTGCATGGGGAGGCGAACCTAGAATGAGGAAAAGACCAAGTATGTAAGGCTAGAACCTTTTCAGACATTGGGGAGCTAGGACAGTGGTCCAAAACATTGGCGGAGCATCAGTATCCCTGAAATCTTGCCTGGTGTTTGTCCCAGCCTCTATGTGCATTTGATTTAGTATTGAGCTCAGGAAGTGGCATTTCCAGTTTTGGCTCAAGCCCATGCTGCTGGTCTGGGACAGCTGTTTTAGAATCAAGTGTGAAAAAATGAGATGACACACATTCTTAGCCTCCTCTGAAGTTACACATTAGTAACCTCACTCCGAAGTCAGGTCGGTGGGAGTGCCATGGGACTTTTATCTGCAGTACTTGCTATGTCCATTTGTGAATCATGACCGTTAATTTGGCATTTGCCGAGGATGTAGGTGGAATTAGTGCCCAGCACTAAGAACACATAACCATAACAAAGATCGGAGTTGTAGATGTGAGCTCTTCTGAGTCTTGCTTTTATGAAAAGGTAGCTAGCTAATGCTAGAACAAAGGAAGAAGGCTAAGGATGGAAACCCTGGAATGTAGACAGGATATCACTAAATTGCCCCAGCTGGCCTTGAACTATTTGATTCTCCTGCCTCAGCTTTCTAAATAAGAAGGATTACAGGCTTGCGCTAATGAGATCAGTCCTACCCATGTCCCAAATCTGAAAAAAAATTATATGCATGAATGTTTGTCTGCACATATGTAAGTGTACTGTGTACAGAGGCCACTAGATCCCCTAGGACATTATGTTTTAACTCCTGGAACCTCAAAAGTGAGCTGTGAGCTGCCATGGGATACTGGCAATGAACCTGACTGCTCACTGAAAGAGCCACTGAGCCATTTCTCCAGCACCCTCCAATTTTTAAAATGAAAACTGCATTAGTTATCAGTGTGTGTTGTTGAGCAGGTGTGGGTTCATGTGGCTCAGTGGAAAGAAGGCACAGCACACTTTAAGGATTCTTAGCCTTCCCAGCTGCAGGGAGATTCAGCTTTTCGGACCGAGACCCCCTCCCCTAGCCAAGGGCATTTTTGTTGTTCTGCAGTTTATAGTTTTATATTCTCTAAACATCCTGACTAAACTTCCAAAGGGATAATGCCAAATGCAAAGACTCGATTAAGGAATATCACAGTGTGTGGATTTTTCCCAACCAAGTTTGCATAGGCTTTCTACCCTCGGGAAATCCTCAGACAAGGTTCACAAGAGAAACAAAAGTCGAACACTCTGGAGCCAGATCAGGTGTAGCTCAGTGGAAATCTCCCATCAAACCACCCTTTCTCAATACAATTATTTTGGAGGTTATGTGGCCTCACAACATATACAGCCTTTTCTCTAATTTTCTGTTTTACAATCTCATGTCTGTGAGTCAAACACACTTTACAGCCACCCAGGTCACTATTACCAGCACAAGTGTGACACCTGCTGAAACAAAAAAACCCTATTAAACCTATTAAAGTGATTCACGGGTGATGAAGGCGAGAGCATCTGCAAGGCTTTCCATAACATCCCTTCCTGTCGTATCAGGAACTTCTTGGTGTAAGTCATAAATCACTTGAGAAGAATTAGGGTGACCCACCAAATGCATTTTAATTTTTCCAGTCATATTCGCTTTCATTAAACTTTAAAGGTGTAATACAATAAGGTGTAACATTCCAGTCACATTTTAATTTTTTTTAAATATTTCTAACTAATCTCCCAACAATATAAATTTGTCTTAAATCAGCTAACTCCCTATCTCATTATATATCCTATTTTGATCAGTCCAAAGTTTGGTAGTGCTTATATGCCAATCTCTGACAAACTCAGCAATCTTGCCATGGCCTTGGCAACTTTACTGGTACCCAGATTGCTGGCCTTGCTCTAAGAATGTACAAACTCTTCGAGGTTAAGTTTAAAGTCACACTAGAATGAACATAGGTGTGAAGGATACAGAGTTCACAAATGATGCTGTAACTATTAGGATGCCATTATACAGGCCCCTTAGTAACAAGTAAGGTAATGGTACTTACCTTACCAAGAAGATGGCTTTGATCTAATCTAAAGGACAAAGTAAACTTATCATGCTTAATGTTTAATTTTCCTTCCCACACATTAAGAGGGCAGAAGGCACTTGCTAGTTTTCACCAATTAATCTGAATTGAATCGGCAAGTTGCAAGAGAGGACTTGACACTACAATTCTAGGCCATTGAACAGGTCCATTAACAGAAGCACTAATTTCTCCAGTTCTATTCAAACTCTACCACTCTCATCCTAACTCTGAGTGAGATTATTATGTCTCCTTGGGAGACATTAGCACTGAAGGTTTCTCATTCTTACCGTGTTGCCCATTCACCCAATCAGAGTCCTTGTTGGTGACCAACATCTCACAGTAGATTTATGGAACTAGTAGCATTAATCTACTGACTTTTCAAACCAGATACGTGGAGTATATAAAATTTACTGTGATAATCTTTGGTAGTATTCACTACCAAAGTCATACTTGAAAGGTTAGATTTAAGACATGGAATTCCGGGGCTGGAGAGATGGCTCAGCGGTTAAGAGCACTGTCTGCTCTTCCAGAGAACCCGGGTTCGATTCCCAGCACCCACATGGCAGCTAACAACTGTCTGTAGTTCCAGTTCCAAGCAAACACCAAGGCAAATAAATAATAAAGTTTTTTTTTTTTTTTTAAAAAAAAAAAAAAAAAAAGACATGGAATTCCATTTCCCATACAAATAGAGATTCCTTGCTCTCCCACAATGTAACTGTAGGTCACTCTACTCATCTCCATTGGCTGAGCAGAAAGCCAAGAAGATTGACTAAACAATACCTCTCCAATTTACTGCTAAACTAATTGAGGGATTAAAAATAAAGACCCAATGACTATGATCTAACCCTTTCCTGCACCTTCACCACTGAAAGCCTATCAATAAGTCCCGAGCATTTAGAGGTTTGTGAGACCTGCCAAGTATCTCGTCCCCTTTGTCACACAAATTCTCAAGCTGTCCTCAGGTGGAGGGATTAGTTGTCTGCTCCTAAGGCCTCCTGCCTGTCTTCTCGTGTAGTGTATTTTTGTTTTTAGATTTATTTTTACAGTATATAGAAGAGGGTATGTCATCATAGGTGTTTGTGAGCCACCATGTGGTTGCTGGCAATTGAAGAACAGCCAGCGCTCTTAACTTCTGAGCCATCTCTCCAGTCCCGACTTACTTATTATGTATACAGTATACATAATATCATAAATGGTTGTCAGCCACCATGTGGTTGTCAGAAATTGAACCCAGGACCTCTGAAGATCAGCCAGTGCTCCCAACCTTTGAGCCATCCCTCCAGCCCAAAGATCAATTTTTTTTTTTAAACTTTATTTATTCATTTGCCTTGGTGTTTGCCTGGAACTGGAACTAGACAGTTGTTAGCTGCCATGTGGGTGCTGGGAATCGAACCCGGGTCCTCTGGAAGAGCAGATGGTGCTCTTAACCGCTGAGCCATCTCTCCAGCCCCCCAAAGATCAAATTTTTAACATGACTCTCCTCTCTGATGAGCTCTCCTTATAGGTCCCAACACTTGTTTCTGTACCATTTGAATTAATCTGAGGAGTTGCCTAAAACCAAACGGCAATGTGGTTAATTACCCAAAGCTCTGTAAGCTGTTTTCCTTCACTTTCACCCCATTTCCTTAACAGGCAATTAAACTGCGTAGACCATTGCTCCTGAGATGGGAAGTTTCCCATGACCCTGCCAACCTCAGAGTCTTCTTACCATGAGAGCAAATTTCTGGATCTGTGTCTGGATCTGCTATTCAAGCCTTGAATGGATGACAAGTGTTGAACTGATATGGGTTCACTTGTGTCCATAGGAAGACACAGTGCACTTTAAGGATGTCTTAGCCTTTCTGGCTGCAGGGGAACTCAGCCCCTATGGACTGAGACACCTTTTTTCTTTTTTTTTAAATTTTTTTTCTTTAAACTTTACTTATTTATTTACTTGTGTTGGTGTTTGCCTGGAACTGGAACTACAGACAGTTGTGAGCTGCCATGTGGGTACTGGGAATCGAACCCGGGTCCTCTGGAAGAACAGCCGGTGCTCTTAACCTCTGAGTCATCTCTCCAGCCCCAAGACACTTTTTCTTAGCCAAGGACATTTTAAAAAAAAAATTTTGTTTTATGCTTTCTTTATTATTGTATACAGTGTTCTATATGCATGTATGCCTGAAGGCCAGAAGAGGGCACCAGATCTCAATATAGATGGTTGTGAGCCACCATGTGGGTTCTGGGAATTGAACTCAGGACCTCTGGAAGAACAGTCAGCACTCTTAACCTCTGAGCCATCTCTCCAGCCCCAGTTATTTGCTTTTTTTAAGACAGGTTTCTCTATGTAGCTTTGGGTTCTGTCCTGGAACTATGTAAGACCAGGCTGGCCTCAAAATCAAGAGATCCACCTGTCTCTGCCTCCCAAGTGCTGGGATTAAAGGCATATGCTATCACTTACAACTCAAGCATTTAAAGCCCTGTCTCAAAAAAACAAAACAAACCTTTGAGTTTAACTCAAGTTAGAATCTTCATTAAATCTTGGTTTTCTTAAGATGGGGAGGGACCAGCTAGAGATAGAGCTCATGGAAGAATGCTCACTTACTACCCTTAAAGCCCTAGGGTTAATCACAGCACCCAGAAACAAGGCTTGGTGGCACACACCTGCAAGCAGCACTCAGGAGTTGGAAGGAACAGGACTATAGCACACACCTGTGATCCTGTCAGTTGGAAGGCTAAATAAAGCAGGATCACAAAACTGAAACCAGCCTGAGAATGAACGAGGAATAATACATGACAAGCCCTAACCTGGTGGCTCATAACCTTTAACTCCAGCTCCCAGGAGTTCACACCATGTTCACACACATGCAGGTAAATGAGGGCAGCAGCTTAGTGCAAAAATGCATTACTGCCAAGCCTGACACCTAGGTTTGATCATTGGTACCTACCCAGCTGGAGAATCAAGTCCTGAAATTTGTCCTCTGATGTCTAACCCCCCAACATACACAAAATTCTAGGGACTGAAAAAAATTTTAAGGACAGCTCAGCTGTTAAATGGTTTGGCTCACAACCATAAATATAAGAGAGCTCTTGTTGATCTTGGATCCAGCACCCCCACATAGCAGGCAGCACACAATCTTTTCTAACCTGTATAGGCTTTGCTGCCTTGAAATTCTGCAGACCAAGCTGTCAATAAAAACCCTAAGCTTGGGAGAGTAAGTTCAATTGATTATCAAAAGCTGAAGGCTACCACACACAGGTAAAGTTTTCAAATGCACCCTCCACCACACACACACTCTCTCTCTGGAGGCTCCCTTTATGGTGGCATATACCTTTAATCACAGTGAGGCAGGCAGATCTGAGCTCAAGGGTCTAGAGTTCAACAGCCAGGACTACACGATCTTGAATCAAACAAAAGATGTTAAAAACTTAGCAAAAGGGAGGTGGTGCACACACCTTTAATCCCAGGGTGGGGGGAGGGCCTCAGAGGCAGGTGGATCTCAAGGCCAGCCTGGTCTACAGAGTTCAGGGAAAGACTCATAAACTACACTGAGAAATCCTGTCTCAAAAAACCAAAAACCAAAGCAAAACCCTCCAACTCATTAGCTGGGTGGTTGTGACACAGGCTTATAATCCCAGCTCTCAGGAGGCAGAAGCAGGCAGGTGTCTGATTTTGAGATCAGCTAGGTCTATAAAGAAAAACCCTGTCTCCTAAAACAAACTCACAAAAGAGGCTTGAGCACCCATTCAAGTTCCAAGGGATCCAATACCCTCTTTGTCTGATCTTGGGCACCAGGCAAGCAAATGGTACACAGGGCATGTGGATGCAGGCAAAACACATTAAGTTTTTTCAGGGAAAAAAAAAAAAAAACTCCTATCAGGTCAGGCCATAAGAAAAGGAAAAAGCCCATAGCTAGATGGAATAATTTAAAGTTAAGAAAAGCTGGCAAGAAACAAATTAAGGCCAGGCATTTATAATTAAGCCTGTGTCGGGGCTGAAGAAATGGCTCAATGGCTCAGAGGTTGAGAGCACTGAGGACCTGAGTTTAATTCTCAGCAATCTCATGGTAGCTCATGACCATCTTATAGTAAGACCTGGTGCCCTCTTCTGTATACTGTATGCATATTTTAAAAAGTGATTTGGGAGTTGGGTGGTGTTCCCCCTAAAAGGTAAATAATCTGATGAGTCAGAGATATAATAAGCCCTCATCTCAAAATACAAGCTTTGAAATTTTAAAAACCAAAACCATTCCACACTACTACTTCTAAGTGCTACCCATCTGCTATAATGCCCCACACCAAAATGGCTATAGATTAACTCTGGAATTATAAGCAAGCTCTCAAACTTCAAAATTTGCTGGGGGGTGGTTTCACATACCTTTAATCTGAGAACTCAAGAGGCTGGTAGAGCTGAGTTCCAGGAGAGCTAGGACCAGAGACCTTGTTTAGAACTTCTCCCTCAAAACAAAAACTTGATCTACTATTGTCAAGGTGATATTCAATATATGGTCCAAGCCCCCACATGTCCATAAACGACTTACATGGCTGGAAATACAGCCCTGTGCTTAATATTCATCAAGGTTAATGATGAGCACTCAAACAAATATAATGGAACCCTTAAAACCCAAGTCTACAATAAAAAGGAACAGTTTTAGCTTACAATAAATAAGCAAGTTTAAGACAGTACCCAATATTGTTGGAGAACTCAGCACTCAAGACCTCACAAGTATCTTCCACACCAATGTGCTCCAGGTTCCAAAAACACAAGAAATACTGGCTTTTTACTCTAGACAGTGATCTCAAAATAGACTACTAGGCATGGGGCCTTAGAGTGGAGTTCTTTTCAGCTTTGCTCAGGAGGAAAAATACCAGGCAAACATTCAGACAATATAAATACAGAACAATAAACACCTTTATTACATGAGCTATTGATGATGGTTTATTTGCCTTTCCGAGCTTTGATCTTCCTCAGATAGAACTCAAGCTCCTTGCCTTCTAGCACATAGCCATCTGCTCTGCCACACTGGCCTGGTCTTGAGGCAATACAGGCTGTAAGAGAATAAATAGGTGGTCCTTAGTAATAAGTCAAGCTATCCATCCTTTAAAAATCCAAGTTGGTCTGATACCCAAAGAGCAGGTGTGAGGCAAACTGTCTCCTCAGATACACTTTGTCCTCACTTAGAAGTCAGCAGCAGAACTGGACAAAGTTCTCATCACTGAGACAGCCATCATCAGCTGGGGCATCAACTTCCAACTACCCCTCAGCCTGCTTTACTCAAGATCTCCCACTTTACCCTTACAGCAAAACCACCTCCACTCATGCTTCATGCAACCCACCGCTCAAACCCCAACACTCTTGACAACCAAATAAACTGGGCAAGGGCAAAACCTGACACCAACTCCTCCCAAACTCAGCAGTCATCTTACCAAGAAGCTTGCCCTGCTGGAACTGCTCCTCCAGGAGACTGCTAATTTTGGCGTTCTTTTTCCTTTCATCATATTTCTTTTGAATTTTCTTTGATCGCTTTTTGTTTAATATTTCTTCCTCTTCAGGGGTCTAAGAAAATACAAATAGATTTGTCATCAATAAAGTCACGGAGCTTCTTTACCCCATCTCCTGAAGCTCGCCTTCTTCAGCACTCAGGTATCATCTCCTCCCTTCAGTAGCAGAACTGGACAGTATTTTCATCACAAGAAGGAAGCACTTCCCCTTAACCACCCCTACAAGAAAAGCACTCACCAGCTTGGCCCCCTTCTTCCGGCCCAGGGGCAGTGCATAGTGGGACTCATACCACTGTCGGTATGGGGCGCTGTCAATTAGCACAATACAATTCTTCACCAGGGTCTTGGTGCGGACCAGCTCATTATTGGAGGCATTGTAGACAACATCAATGATCCTTGTTTTTCGAGTGCAACCTGCACACAAGGGAATTGACAATTAAGGGACCAAGAAGGTAGCTTGTAGGAGGGCACTTCCTTAATGTGAGCCTAGCTCCATGGGAAGCATGCGCAGTTACATACACTATTCTACCTCAAGCACATAGGGCAACCAATGGCTTTACCTCTTAACCCCAGGAAGGGCGGAAAGTGCCCAGCCTCCATGCCTGAGCTCCTCCCCTACAACCGGTTTAATTCAGACAGCTTTTGTAAACAGCTTCTAGAAACCACCCCAAAGCAGCAGGAGTTAGCTACCTCAAGGTCTTTCAGCAAGTGACACATTAAATACTTTGTTACCCTCAAAGGATCACTTACATTCAGAGCCCCAGGAAAAGTTCCCCACATCCAATCTTAGGGCACGATACTTCTTATTGCCTCCTCGAACTCGGACCGTGTGTATGCGACGGGGGCCAATCTGGAAAACACACACACACAAAAGCTCGAATATGGTCATCAAGAAGCGAGGTCAAGAAGAACCTGGACCAGATGGAGGTACTAGTCAGTGTAACTATGACAAGTCCTTTCATTGGCAAGTGGCGAACAGTTGACCAAGACGGCCAAAACCACGCCTAAGGATACTTTCTCATCACCCTAGTTACCTCCAAAAAGAGAAGCCAGACCTCTCAAACGCATGAACAATCCCAGGCATCCTTCAAGGCCTGGTCCCCAGCATGCCTCCACTACACCCTAACCTCGGCTGTCCGGGTGCGCAGTGTTCAAGACTTTCCTCTGCACGTGGATATGGTGCAACACGCCCCGTACCCAAAACACAAACCAGTGACCACAGCCAGCGCGCTCTAACGCAGGCCCGGGTCCAGCACGCGCTCACCTTGGTGTTGGCAGCCGGCCGTCCAAGCTCATACTTTCGCTTCTTGTGGTAGGGCTTCCGCTTGCCCCCGGTCTTGCGGCGCTTGTGCCAGTTATCCCGAGAGATGCCTGTGCGTGGGAGGGAGTATTCAAGCTCGGGCCTCGGCTTGGGCCACTTAGCTAGTTCCCGGGCTCCCGCTGGGCGCGGGCCGCACGCTCAGCTCTCCAAGGTTGGCTTCCCCACCGTGCAGTCGGGAGTGTGCAGCATACCTAGGTGTCATCATCCGCGTGCGGCCCCGCGGCAGCCATGTTGGACCGCTCGCAGCCCGGAGCCCGGGAAGCGGCTGCAGCGATCTCGGCGGCCCACGTCCACGGACGGCCCTCCCCACGGGTACTCATGGCCCAGGCTCGAGCCGAACATGCTCCCGGCAGAGCTGCGAGGCAGGATGGAGACGGATGGAGCTCGCCACCCGCAGCCCGACCTGGCCCACAACACTCACCCATCGCTCGGCGCTGGCTGGAAAGAGGAAGCGCAAAGCTTCACGGGCCGGTTACTAAAATGCAGCCCCGCCTTCTTGACATCACTTCCGGTGTCCCGGAAGGCACTGGGACTCTCGGGTAGGGAGGGAGGTGCTGCTGGGATTTTATGGAGAAGGACGAAGAAGGCTCTGGGACCTTGGCCCTAGGAGGAAAGATATCGAAGATGCAAGGACTCTGGCAATACGGGGAAGGCATTGAAGGCGCTGGGAGCCTGACAAGAAAGGAAAAGACCCTGAAGGCGCTGGGGCTCCGGCTCCTAAAATGCAGCCCCGCCTTCTTGACGTTACTTCCGGTTTCTGGGAAGACCTGGAATTCTAGGGGTGGGGAAGGCGCTGCTGGGAAAGATCTTCTAGACCCTGTGGACCCTGCTTGCTCTTTAAGCTAATGCGATAGCGTGACAGGTCCCAGTTACCTGTTGTGTTTACATTTTTGTTCTCTCTCTCCTAGCCTAGAACCTTTGTATCCACCTCCGTAGTGCCAGAATTAAAGGTGTACACTACCATGCCGTCGTCTTTAAATGAGTTTTTCTTTCCTCGTTCATTGTTTTATTTTTAAAATTACACTTGGCAGGGCATGGCTCACACCTTCAATCCCAACTCACTTGAGGCACAGGCAGGTGGATTTTTGTAAGTTTGAGGCCAACCTGATTACAAAAGGAGTTCCAAGACAGCCAGGTTTACATAGACTCTGCCTCAAAAAAAAAAGAAAATAAAATTAACTTATCTGGTCTATGTGGGTGGACAGGAGCTCGTGCCCGGAATAGAAGACAACTTATGTTTGAGTCTGTTAGGTCCCCTTCTACCCTGCGGGACCCGGGATCTTTTGTGTGTGGTTCGTTTTTTAGGTTTTTTGTTTTGTTTTTTGTATGTGGTACTGCTGGGAACAGAAGCTGTTGGATACCAGGCAACCACTCTACCAACTCAGCTATACCTTGTTAGGTTCCAAACCCAGGAAAAATGGCTGAGATGCCTATTTAATATAACGAAGCTGACACCAAGTTCTCCCAGCATCCCTCAGTTCCTAACCTGTTAGAGGGTTTGGCTGGCATACCTGGCCTGCCACCCAGGGGCTGGAATGCCCTCTCCTAAGAGGCTCTTCCCTACATAGAGAAGACATATCCAGATATTTTGATTACCCGCCCTTTTTGCACCTTTGGGCTGCTGAACCTGGTTCCTGTATCTCGCCCTACATGGCCCAGCTCAGTTACCTATGCTCTGCCCTTTCTCCACAATAAGTTTTCTTCACCATAGCTAGAAGCAGTCATGTCCTTTCTTTCCCTTTTTATTTCTATTTTTCAGCCATACCCCAGTTCTGGATGCAAATATTCATTTATTCAAATGAATAATGAAATTCATTCATTTATTTATTGGGGTTTTGGAGACAGGGTCTCTTTGTGTAACATTTTTGGTTGACCGGAAACTCTCTTTGTAGACCAGGCTGACCTTGAACTCACTGAGATCCACCTGTCTCTGCCCCCCAAAGTGCTGGGATTAAAGGTGTTCATCACAATCACCACCCCCAGCTCTTGTTTTTTAATTAAAAAAAAAAAGTTTGTTTGGTTTTTTTCACCTAGCAATGGTGACCCATGCCTTTGATCCCAGCATTTGGAGGCAGAGAGAGGCAGGTCTTTGTGAGTTCAATGCCAACCTGGTCTACAGAGCAAGTTCCAGGACAGCCAGGCAGTTACACAGAGAAACCCTGTCTCAAACAAACAAACAAAACAAAATGAACAATGTTGGTGCACACCTTTAATCCCAGCACTGGAGTGGGGGTGGAAAGAAAACATTTATTCTTAGTTTCTGTGCATTGGTGTTTTGCCTGATGTCTGTGATGGATCCCCCGGATCTTCTGGAGTTATGGACAGTTGTAAGCTACCAAGTGGGTGCTGAAAATTGAACTCCATCCTCTGGAAGAGCAGCCAGTGCCCTTAACTGCTGAGCTATGTCTCCAGCCCCTGAAATACATTTTTTTTTAAAACTTCTTATTTAGCTTTATTTATGGGCATTGGTATGAAGGTGTCAGATCTCTGGAACTGGAGTTACAGACAGTTGTGAGCTGCCATGTGGGTGCTGGGAATTGAACCTGGGTCCTTTGAGAGAACAGCCAGTGCTCCTAACCCCTGAGCCATCTCTCCAGTCCCTGAAATACATTTATAAGGAGCAGTAAACACTTCAGGTTCAACTGCTCAATCCTGTCTACTCTGAAAGCAGGTATAGAAGGGCAGTCAGAGGGCTCAGCAGTGAAGGGTTCTGCTGTCAGACCTGAAGACAGTTTGATCCTCTGGATTTACATAGTGGAAGGAGAGAACAGATTTTGGCAGATTGTCTTCTGGTCTCTAAGCACTCACATACACAGATAATTTAATAAACAATGACAATAATAAAATAGCAAATAAATGATTTTGTCATGTGGGTTCTTGGACTTGAGTTTTATGTGATTGTCTTTTTTTTTGAAAGATCAACAAACTTGATTTTATTATGACACCATATTTTTGTCATCAGTACTGCACAAAATTATATACAAAGAAATATATACAAAAATGTTCAAGTATTAAATTTCAATTCAAGGCTTCTGTTTCAAGTGATTGTCTTTTTTAAAAAAGATTTATTTATTCATTATGTACACAACATTCTGCCTCCATGTATCTCTGCTTACCAGAAGAGGACACCAGATCTCATTATAGATGGCTGCAAGCTACCATGTGGATGTTGGGAATTGAATTCAGAACCTCTGAAAGAACAGCCAGTGCTCTTAACCTCTGAGCCAACTCTCCAGCCCTGAGTTTCATGTAATTTTCATGTTCATATATTATGTCTTAAAATAAGCTCCTTGTGTGGAGGAAGAGCTCCATCACAAGAGAACCTTCATTTAGCAACTGATGGAAGCAGATGCAGAGATCCACAACTAAGTACTGGGTCAAACTTCCAGTCCAGGTGAAGAGGGAGGAGAAATTATGATGAGGAAACCCACAGAGACAGCTGACCCGAGCTATTGGGGCCTCACTGACTCTGAACTGACAGCTGGGGAACCTGCATGAGACTGAATTAACTAGGCCCTCTGAATGTGGATGACAGCTGAATGACATGGTGCCTCTGGCAGTGGGACCAGGACTTATTCCTAGTGCACAAACTGAATTCTTAGGGCCCTTCCCTACAGAGGAACAGCTTGCTGAGCCTTGATACTGAGGGGAGGGACTTGGTTTTACTTTAACTGGATATGCCAGACTGCATTGACTCACCCTGGAAGTCCTTATCTATCTCTGAGGAATGGATGGGGGGATGAGATGGGGGGAGGGTGCCTGGGGGGAGAAAAAGGAGGGGGATGTTAAACAATAATGAACAGCTCCTGGACTAAGTCTCCACAGACCAGACAAAACCAAAATGGAGGGCTTAAAAGTTTCTAACTAAAATGGTTAGCTTAGCATGCTTGAAGGCGGTAGGTTCAATACACAGCAATAGAGGAAATACATGCTTGGTTTTGTTTGTTTGTTTGTTTTGACAGGGTTTCTCTGTGTAGCCCTGGCTGTTCTGGAACTCACTTTGTAGACCAGGGTGGCTTCAGACTTAGATATCTGTTTGCCTCTGCCTTCCAAGTGCTGGGATAAAAGGTGTGGGTCACCATGCTTGAATCCTTTGTTTGCTTTTTAAGATAGCATCTCACTCTTTAGTTCAGGTTGGCCCTCAACTGGTGATAATCCTGTGTCTCAGTGCTGGGAGCCTAGGCTTGACAGAGTGCCAGACCAGGCTCTCAGAGCCTCTGAAACTGGAATCACCAGAGTTGTGGGTTACCAATACCGTGGTGCTGGGAACTCAGGTTCCCTTCAAAGCAGCAAATGCTTTTAATTACTAGACCACTTTTCCAGAACGAGAATTTGTTTTTTATTTCTTTTCAGATTGCTAATTGCTGCCATATAGAGATACACATGAATTTTAATCATATGCCAGATCAAACACACCCATGAACAGAAAGCCTGAACTATGTTTCCAGTTAGGACCCTGGGCAAAATAATACAATTGTGACTAGAAATAGTAAGAAAAAGTAAATTACCTTGAGCCAGGCCTGGAGGCATAGGTTTATAATCTCAGCTTCTAAGGAGTCTGAGGCTGAAGGATTACATGTTCAAGGCTAACGTGGGTACCTTAGAGAGACCTTACTCAAAAATAACTAAACAAGCAATAGAGGCTGGAGAGACAGCTCCTGAGCAAAGATGCTCACAAGCCTGGTGATCTGACCTCAAACTCAGGTAAGGGCGGCGGAAGGAAAGAATCAACTCCACAAAGTTGTCCTCTGACGGAATCCACACATGCCATGAGTACATGTGGAAACTCTAGAGCATGTGTATACACACTGTTCTTACCAAACTTCTCCCCGTGCTGACCGGCAAGCCCCCAGCTATCCTGTCTGTGCCCTCAACACTGTGATTACAGGCATTCTTTATCACACTTTATGTGTGTTTTACCTACATGTCTATATGTACACCATGTGCATGCCTAATGCATGAGAAGGCCAGAAGAGGGCATCAGATCTCTTGCAACTAGAGTTACGTGGTATGAACCACCATGCAGGTGCTGGGAATTGAACCTGGATTCTCTGCAAGAGCATGCTTATGGATGCAAATGGAGGTCCTTATACTTGCATACCAAGCTTATATTCAACCATCTCTCCAGTTCCTTCCTTAACAGGGTTTCCCTGAATAGCCCTGGCTGTCCTAGAACTAACTCTGTAGATCAGGTTGACCTTGAACTCAGAGATCTATCTGCCTTTGCCTCCATGCTCAGATACCGTATTTTCTTTTTAATTAAATTTCAAAATATCCCCATGGGTAGCAGAGAGATTTGACAACCCACTCAGATTCTGCAGTTGCATAACCAGAGAGCCATCCTAAAGTGTAGCTTCAAAAACTGAGCTGTAAACCTCCAAACTGTCCTGCAAAATGTGGCCCAGCTAGCAGCAGAGAGAGAAACTGATCAGACAGGACTTATTTGGTCACAGTGGGGTATTCAGATATTCAGAGTTTACCAAGGAAGTTACTGAAGAACCCCAAGCAGAGGACTAATTTACCATTCCTCTGGCTGGTTGACAATGGCTCACTGAGGGCCAGGAGCTCAAGCAGGCAGACTGGTTAGGGAATCCTAACCAGAGCTCCTAACTTTCAGGTGAAAGCCTTTGGTTTAATCTCTGCGGCACTAAAAGGTAGGTTTCTGTAGTCTCCTTTTAAAGATGGACTAGGTGAGTTAAGCTCTCTTGAAACTGTGTTTTTCTCCTCTCACCCCAGCGTCTCCTCTTGTTGCCATCAAGCCAGTGTTCTGACAGTGAGTTCCACTCTTAACTCTAGAAGCTGTTATCAAGGCCATAGAGCAATTGCTACGTCTCTTAAAATATGGGAATCAGCCAAAATTCTGAATGCAGAAGTTCAGATTTTAAAGGCTACTTAATGGCTTCTTATGCCATAAGGTAGAAAATACTTATATTTCATAAACTTAGTTAACACAGACCATGAGAGCCCAGCTCCCATGATCCACTCCAGCGTAATAAAAGGATGCCTCAGAGTAGAGGGATAAAAAAATGTCTTTATATGAAGGTAAATTAAAAATAAATCTATCTAACTGTCTGGAAAAATAAAGAAACATACATGCCTTCTCTGATGGTATCTTTTTATTTTACTTCTTTTTTTTTAAAAAAAAAAACTTTATTTATTTATTTGCCTTGGTGTTTGCCTGGAACTGGAACTACAGACAGTTGTTAGCTGCCATGTGGGTGCTGGGAATCGAACCCGGGTCCTCTGGAAGAGCAGACGGTGCTCTTAACCGATGAGCCATATCTCTAGCCCCTTTATTTTACTTCTTAAAAATGGTCTCTCGGGGCTGGAGAGATGGCTCAGCAGTTAAGAACACTGACAACTGTCTGTAGTTCCAAGATTTGACACCCTCACACAGTTATACATACAGGCAAAACACCAATTCACATAAGATAAAAATAAATATTTGAAAAAATATGGTCTGGGCTGGAGAGATGGCTCAGAGATTAAGAGCACTGCCTGCTCTTCCAGAGGTCCTGAGTTCAATTCCCAGCAACCACATGGTGGCTCACAACCATCTACAATGATATCTAATGCCTTCTTCTGACCTGCAGGCAGAATACTGTATGCATAATAAATAAATTAAAAACATAAATAAATAAAAACTTAAAAAAGAAAAAAATATGGTCTCTGACTCTTTCTGACTTCACATACCTACATATCTCCACATTGCTGTATTCTTTTTTTTTTTCAACAAATAAGACTTTAGAAGTAGTTCTATTGTTCTTTGATACAGAACTATCAAGGAAATATAGCACATAGCACATACTTTATACTAAGAGGCATTGGGCAGCACTAAACATTCCAGGCTCAGTGACTCACTGTTAAGACTTGTCATATATAAATATTATACACATTTAAAGACCATATTATAATTTTGACTTTTGCACTTCTTAATTTTAGTATCAAAATCCTGCTTTGCTTTTTCTCATATTTGCCTTGTCATACTGCCAGAGCATCTGTGATAACCTTGGAAAGCATCATTATAAGCCAGAAAGAGAAGAGCCATCCATCCAGTGTTAGCATGTCTATGTGGAAGATCCACCTCTGAAGACCTCTGTCTTCAACTCACCTTATATACATCATCTACATCACCTACTTTATTTCCATAATAGATATGCCTATAGATAGGTACTATAGAAAATGCAGGGCTGGAGAAATGGCTCAGAGGTTAAGAGCACTGACTGTTCTTCCAGAGGTCCAGAGCTCAGTTCCCAGCAACTACATGATGGCTCACAACCATCTATGATAAGATCTGGTGCCCTCTTCTGTATACTGTATACATAATAAATAAATCTTTTTTTTGTTTTTTTTTTTTAAAAAGAAAGTGCATTAACCCTTTCTGTGTGCATTAGCAGATTCTAACAAAATACAAAGTTAACTTGGCAATCTAAAACACAATGTGCTTCATTTTAAAGAGCTAGTATTTCCCCAGGGAGCTATTTATTCCCTAGAAATAAAATCAAACTTGAATAAAGCACACATCTTTCTTTACATACATAGGGCCATACATCTCTATACAGTTATATCTATTTTCACATGTCAACACATTATTCTTTTACATGCATTTCTTTCCTATTTCTCCTTTTTATGTAGGTTCATCTTTCTTGAGTTACAAATCTCCACACAGTCATGGCTATTTATCTCATTTACATAGCTCTCTCACCATCTAACATTTCACACTGTTCTTACACTCTCATGCAGCTCTTTGCACTTTCTATATTTAGCAGCAGCACTTTCACACAGCTTTCTCTCTCGCACGCTCATTCACACACATGCTACACCATCCACTCACTCTCTCATTGTTCATTCTCGCACGCTCATTCACGCACATGCTACACCATCCACTCACTCTCTCATTGTTTACTCTCTCACACGCTCATTCACGCACATGCTACACCATCCACTCACTCTCTCATTGTTTACTCTCTCACACGCTCATTCACGCACATGCTACACCATCCACTCACTCTCTCATTGTTTACTCTCTCACACGCTCATTCACGCACATGCTACACCATCCACTCACTCTCTCATTGTTCACTCTCTCACATCTCTCACCCTCTCTTTAAGGTTCTTCTTCATCTCTCACTCAGCACAGACACTTACATTCTGCATAGCTTCATCCCTACATTGCTGCTGCTCTCACGCACTCTCATTCACACACACTCATTCTTATCTCTTTCCCTCTACATTGCCATGGTTTCCTGCATCCTAGCCAAATTCTGGACCACTATAGGTTACATTTTCAGAGCCCAACCCATTCTCATAACACATGAAGTCACACAGTTATTCTCATGCTAGTAAGGTCACAAAGACTGGCCAGTGTAAATGCTTGGTCTTACAGGTAACTTTTTCCAGACAGAGAATGACTTCGAAATTCAGGACTTAATAACAGTAGCAGGTTGAACCTTGGGTGGTCAGGGTATCTGCAGAAAGTCAACTATTGCAAGGTGGGTATGTCTATAATGAGATCTGGTGCCCTGTTCTGTATACTGTATACATAATAAATATTTTTAAAAAATGAAAAAAATGTAAAAAGAGAATAATATTCTGGAATTATTTTTATACATCAGAATTATAAAGATTAAACAGAAACTAACTTCCCTGACTAACCACAATTATATAACTATATATATTATATATATATTATATAACATATAATTGTGGATATATCCAATTATATAATTGTGCCCAAAGATGTAAAACACACTCCCTATGGGCTGTAGAAAGAAGTCCACGGCTGTTCCTATTAGGGAGATATAGCAGTGGCAACCAAGAAAGTTACAGACAGAAAACAATTGGTCATTAACAGTCAGTGAGCCCATGTCTCTGCCCGGTGGGGCTCCCATGAGGGAATTATACACCTGGTGCATCAACTTGTCAAACACCAGTTGTCACCTGCTGTATACTCCTGTGGCCCTCAGCATTGAAGGCTTGAGAATTTAGCTCAATGATTAAGCACTTGATGATATGGGCTGAATCCCCAGTACTGCAAAAACACACAAAACTGCTGTGGGATAACGCTCTTGTACTAACAAACATGATGATTGGCCAGTAGAAGCAAGAAGAAGAGCCAGGGCAACCAGCCTAGAAGAATTCTAGGAAAAGAAAGGCAGAGCAGCAAACCCTGGCCTGATGCAGAGGAAGGAAGATGAGAATGCTGTATTGACACAGAGGTACCAAGACACATGGCTAAACAGATAGGAATGATGGGATAATTGAAGCAAAAGAGCTAGATAGTAATATCCCTGAACTACTGGCAGTTACTTTAATATGAAGCATCTGAATCAATTATTTGGGAAGGGGCTGCTGGGTATTTGAAGGTTTTTGGACATGGCAGAAACTACAACTACACAAAACAGTTTGGACATGGCGTCACACACCTTTAATCCCAGCACACTGAAGGGAGAGGACGTGAATATGAGTCTGAGGACAGCCTGTCTGGTCTGTGCCAGTTCCAGGCCGGCCAGGGTAACATAGTGGGACCACCTCAAGAAACAAAAACAGATTGTCAGCCACAATTTGTTTCGTTCATTCCCATTGTTTGCTTTGGTTGCTGTTGGATTTTTTGTTTTGTTTTGTTTTTGTGCTTTGTAAGACAGGGTTCCTCTGTGTAGCCCCGGCTGTCCTGGAACTCCCTCTATAGATCAGGCTGGCCTCAAATTCAGAGATCCAACTGCCTCTGCTTTCTGAGTGCTGGGATTAAAGGTCACCACTGCCTGGCTAAACTCCTTCTTAAAAACACATATCTATGTGACTCTTAGCGTCAAAACCTTATCCCCATCCCACAGTCACATCAATGCTTTTCTTCCAGTCAGGGTCCCAGTCTCCACACTACTCTTGCCCTTTGCCAGCCCTGTGGTGATGTATTGTTTGGGGTGGGATGATGCAGCCCCACATTTCAGCCATTGTTCTTTTAGGTCCTTGGACCCTCATTTGCATTTCCAGGTGTCTCTCCACAGAGATGACTCAGTGCTCATTGGGTCACAGGAATGAGGGAAGGTGATTCCACCAATATCGGGTTGACAGGAGGCTGGTGGCCTCTCAGGTAAGTGTCTGGAGTTCAGAAGAGGAGCTGGGCATCGTGGAGCACACTTTTAGTCCTAGTCCTTGGGAGGCAAAGGCAGGCAGATCTTATGAGTTCAAACACAGCCTGGTCTGCATATAATAAAACCCTGTCGCAGAAGTGTGCAGCCAGAACCTCCAGCTCACTTTTGCTTGATCTGGAAAGCCCCTTTCCTCTCTCCAAACCCTGCCCTCTCAAAGAATCTTCAACAAAGGCACACCAAGAAGTCCAGTTCTGAATTCTTGGTGGCTCCCACCCTGAAGTTGCCAGTAGCCCAAGATTCCTCCCAAAATGGTCAGCTTTTGATCATATTTGGGCCTAAACCCAGCTTGTGGCAGACATATCATCACCCCCTCAGCTGTAGGGTGTGTAAGTTCCCTGCTTTAGTTTGTGAGTGACTTCTCCTGCCCACTCTCTGGGACTGGAGGGCTCTCCCAGGAGTTTTATTAAAAAACCTATTAAGATACAAAGAATAAGAAAGGAGTATGAAGGGCTGGAGACATGGTTCAGTGGTTAAGAGTAGTATCTGCTCTTCCAGATAATCTGGGTTCCATTCCCAGCGCCCACATGGCAGCTTACACCTGTCTGTAACTCCAGTTCCAGGGATCAGAAACACTCAAGCCAATGTATATCCAGTTTTTTTTAATATTTATTTTTCTTTTATGTGAATTGGTGTTTTGCCTGCTTGTATAACTGTTTAGGGTGTCAGATCTTGGAATTACAGACAGTTGTTAGCTGACATGTGGATGCTGGGAATTGAACTCAGGTCCTCCAGAAGAACAGTCAGTGCTCTTAATCGCTGCTCCATCTCTCCAGCCACTAAACATAGTTTTTTGTTTTGTTTTGTTTTTTTTTTGTTTTGTTTTTTTAAAAAAAACGCGTGGGGCTGGAGAGATGGCTCAGCGGTTAAGAGCACCATCTGCTCTTCCAGAGGACCCGGGTTCGATTCCCAGCACCCACATGGCAGCTAACAACTGTCTGTAGTTCCAGTTCCCAGTTCCAGGCAAACACCAAGGCAAATAAATAAAAATAAAATAAAATAAAGTTAAAAAAATTGCCTCTTTCCTTTAAAAAAAAAAAAAAAAGGCGTATAAGGGGGCTGGAGAGATGGCTCAGTGCTGACCGTTCTTCTGGAGGTTGAGTTCAGTTCCCAATAACTACATGGTGGCCCACACCATCTATCTTGAGATCTGGTGCCCTCTTCTGGCACACAGGCATGGTGGAGGCGTTCAGGACAAACTGTTTTGTGATCTGTATCTTTTTTCCTTTTCCTTTTTTTTTTTTTGAGGAAGTCTTACATGCTGGCCTAGAACTCATAGGTAGCCCAGGCTTGCCTTGAACTCCTGGGAATCCTCCTGACTCAGCCTTCCTAAACACCACACGCAGCTTTTCTAGATAACTTTGAACTGGGGATGAGCAGTATCCCTCCCAGCAGCAGCTGGAGCATTTCACTGGTGGAGAGGAAAACATTTGTCTGCTACATGCAAGTCAGAGCCACGGTCAGTGCAGGTGACTGACACAGGAGTTGGATTTGCAAACTTGTGATCTAGGAGGTCCAAGGTCATGTACAAGGTGCAGGTTTGTAGAACATCATGGATTGCAACTATAGTCAGCTGACCAGTAACTTCTACAAGATGGGTGCCATGTAGAAGCTGGTTTTGTTCTGTGGCCAAAGACACCTCAGTCTCCAGCTCAGAAACTGTAGGGCCCAGACCTTATGGGTACCGTTTTCATCAGTATGGTTGGGAGATCGTGTCCATGTAAATGGTCTGTGGCAAAAAGTAACTTCTGCATATCACACAGGTACAAGATAAAGGATTTTAGGATGGCTCAGACCAGGCCTGGTTGCTATTTCCTAGAAAGTACTAGGTTTACTCCATAGGAGATGGCAGAGCCAAGGATGGTTTTTTTTTTTTTAATATTATGTATACAGTGTACAGAAGAGGGCACCAGATCTCATCATAGATGGTTGTGAGCCACCATATAGATGCTGGGAATTGAACTCAGGACCTCAGAAGAACAGCCAGTGCTGTTAACCCCTGAGTCATCTCTCTTGCCCAAGGATCAAGGATTTTTACCACTTGGCCTCTTACTGGGTTTGTGGACTGAGTCATTGTTTTACCCAATCTGAACATGTGGTGCATTAAAATCCTTTAGGACCACATTGGTACCACTCATAGAATTCAGTATATGACACTTATCCATCAGGCCCAAACACCCATGCTGAAGGTTTGTTCTTTTCAGCTGCCTTCTCTCTGGAGGAAGTCAAGTGCATTCTCTGTCAGCGTTACCAGTTTCTCCATATGTCCTGAGCAAACTGAGCCAGGCCTGGTGCCACTGTCTGTATTTCTGCCAAATGCAGAGGCTGAGGAGGGAGGGTAACAGGGTCAAGAACAGAGATACTTGGTAGGACGTTGTCTCAAAAGTAAGAATGTGTGAGGAAGGCCATCTTCCTCAAAACTCCTGCACCATGAGGGAAGAGGAGGAAGAGGTGCAAGAGAAGATGATGAGGCAGGGGTGCAGTCAACGAGCCTGTGCAGGAGCAGGTGAGGGGCACTGAAGGGTGGGGACCCGTGTGCAGCTGTCAGTGGTAAGTCTCAGTGGATCTGGAACATCACCATCTGCTCAGAGACCACCTGACAGACTCGACTGCCTTCATTACAACCCAAACAGTCTGCTGGCCCTCTGGCCTGGACCTGTGGCATTCTGTTCTAACAGTCCTGCTCTCACTTGTGGCCATGTGTAACTCGTGGACAAAAAAATCATCTTTCTCGATGTCTCAGCTGGAGAATCCAAAATGAGTGAATAAAAAGTAGGAATACAGCTGTGTTGGAGTGTTTACCAGCATGTTTGATCCCACTGCATTGTAGCTACGCTACAGAGCAGAGTACAACGCAACTCCAGCTCCATTTATCTAGAGTTCTTAAAGGTTGAAACTGCAGCCTGTTGCTGAAATCACAGGTGTGGACTTGGTTTTCTACGAAGAAAAGAAACTCAAAGCCCAAGGTGGTAGCAGTGTCCTTGATCCTAAAGACTCTAGAGACTGCGGTCTCTCTGGCAATCAATCTGGCCTTTTCTTTATTGTTAAGTACACCATAAAATAAAACAGAAATTAGAAGTATTTTACACAATAAACAGAAAATAGAAATTTTCTTGGGCTTTATAAACTTTCATAAAGAAATCTGAAGACTTTTTTTTTGAAAGTATAAAAATGAGTGTTCAGACCAAGGGTGACTGACACTGCAGGACAAAGGCGGTGGGAGCATGACAAGGATGGACTTCTCTACCAGCAGCTGTTCCGGAGGGGCAGGATGCTGTACCAGGCAGGGAAGCCACCCAGACAGTTCTCTCTCCACGGAGAAAAAGGGGAAGCACTGTCATGAAAAGTCCTTCCTTCTGCCGCAACTGAGGAAGAGGCCACTTCCCTCCACCTGCTTTCCTGGGTCTGATGCCCTTTACCTGGCATTTACCAAAACCCATCCAACTCAGTCCTAACCAAAGTCAGAAGGTGCCCAAAGTTTGCTGGGGAGGGGAAGAGGCTGGTGTGATATCAAACAGAGCTTTATTGAAGTCAACATTGGTGCCGTTTCTTGCTGTTTATTTGTTTGCTAGCCTGTTCTTCCAGCTGCATGGCTAGGCGCAGGGCCTTGATGACTTCTGTAAGAAAGGGGAGGAGGTGGCACACACAGGGTCAGTGGGCGCCTTGAAACCAACCGCCTTCCCCACTGCCATTGTCTGCACTGCTAGGAGCCAAGGGCAGCACTGCTGCACCTGTGCCTGACAACACCCACCTCGAAGGGCTGAGGAGTGCTTAGTCTGCTGGGTCAGGGCCGATTCTGCCTTGTTTACAAAGGTCTCCAAGTCATAGTCAGGCTGATCGGTCATCTCAGAGAGCTCCAGCCAGCTCGGCCCTTGCTGCAACAGGAGAACCTAGTCAGCAAACACTCCAGCAAATCATCCTCAGGGCTCAAACCCTTAACTACACCTGTGCTGTGCCTTCTGAGACTCCTCCCTGAGGAAGTGCTCAGCCTAGGCACAGTGTGGTAGTGAGTGTGCCATCATCTCAGTACTCGGAGGAAGGAGGATTCAATTATCAGGACCCACATGTAGGAGAGAACAGATCTCCACATATGCACACATACCTGCTCACCCAAACAATAAACAAATGTTAAAAAAAAAAAAATTTTCAGAAGCACAAGGACAGCCTGGGCTTTAAGAGAACCTCGTTCAAAACACAAGGCAGTAGCATCCTTAGCTCAAGCTTAGTCAGCCTCTTTCTACCCTAAAAGCTGTCACTATGTCCTATGTCATTGATCCTGTTGTTTGAGACAGAGTATCTCTGTGTAGCCTCTGGCTGTCCTGGAACTAGCTCTGTAGACCAGACTGGCCTCAGAGATCTGCCTGTCTGCCTCCCTGAGGGTTGGGATTAAAGGCCTGCACCACCACTGCCCAGCTGAGCCTGTTCTCAAGAGTCGGAAATTGGACACAACTTTCTTTTCCCCTCCTTTCTGTGTAACAGGGTTTCTTTCATGGAGCCCAGACTGATCTAGAACTCACTATGTATCTAAGAGTGGCCTTGAACTCCTCAGAGGTAGCACTAGGAATGCCACCACACCCAGTTGTCAAGACTCATCTCTACTCTAGGAAAACAACCGCTGAGCACTACTGGTTCTTACTCTGTAACCCAGGAAAGCCTCCAGCTCAGCCTCACATACTGGGATCACAGATTCCAGTCACCAGACTTGGCTCTTTGGTTCCCTCCTTTCCTGGCATGTGCTGGGGACGGTGCACACACCTGAAATCCCAGCACTTGGGAGGAAAACAAGAGGGTTCAGAGTTCAAGGCTATGCATATTATTACTTCTCAAAAAGGAAACCTGGAGAGATGGCTGCTGGTTAAGAGAACTTGTTCTTTTACAGGTCAATTTCCAGCATCTTCAAAAACAGGCTAGAGGCTCCAACACTTCCCCTAACCTTCCTGGGTATCAAGCATAACACCTATGTAGGCAAAAACATCCAAATACATTAAAACCAAACACCAAACCTGAGCTCTGACCATACTGCAACTCTGCTGAAGCCCCTGCAAAGATTTTACTGCATTCTAATAAAGTCTGAGACTTCGGTAAGAGCCAGATGTAAGATACTTTAGCACCAGCGCCCACGGACTGTGCCTGTATCCACCTCCCTCTGTTCACAACGTTTGCTTTGACCAGTCAACTCTGATGTGTCTTGAAACTGTATGCTGTTACAGTGCCCCGAGGTGGGGGGGAGACATGTCTGCACACCTACACCTACTCTTTACTACAGTCTCCTGATGCTGATACTGTGCTGCAGCTATAGATGCCCATCATTTAATCCTCAAAGACATTATGTCCTACCCAGTACAGAGACAAGGAAACTGAGGTTCAGTGAGATAAATGCCTTTCAACAGGGAACGAGCTCACATCTACAGAGTAAGAGGTTATAGATCCATGGGTCGTCATAGAGCTGGAACATTCTCTGAATAAATATGATGTTCCTGTATATGAAGATCCCTCTGCACACCTAGTCAGAAGCACCAGGCCACAGGAGTGTCACAGGTGAGCAGGTAGCAACTGGGGAGAGCTAAATGTAGAGGGTTGCCTATCCTAGCCCAACAAAGATGCACAGGAGTAAAGCCCAGATCATGTTCCAGGAACAGAGCTGAGCTGTGTGGGCAGTGCAGGAGGGGTCTGCCAATCCCTCCCTGGCTGGGACCAGCTTGCACCTGTACGATCTCCCTGAGTTCCTCCATGGCCCTCTCTTCCAGCTCCCTGATCTGAGTCATGGCTTCATTAAAGCTGGACATCTGAGAAGACAGTTCCTCCTCTTCCTTGGTGAACTGGAAGCCAAAAAGGAGATAACAGTGTGAAGACTATGACTCCAGGTCCATTTCGAAGGCACTGTTCACCCCCGCTCCCCTTACATTAACCGCCAGTGATGTGCCATTCGTGCTGTCCCCCATCTCCTCTGTTTCCATCTGAATTGGCTGCTCTCCACTGGGCCCGCTGTGACAGCTCAGCTCCTTGACTCTGAGGAAATAAAGTCTTGAATTTCCCAGAAGTCCCTTGGGCACTCACTACAGAAGTGCATCAGCACTCAGATAACAGGGCTTAGGAATCAAGGAGTGAATAGTCTCTTGTCCAGGAGAGGTGGCATAAACCTGAGGCTGATATGGAAAGGCTCTGACACACTATTTTATTGGCTGAAGGGGACTGGGACAGGCCTAGCATGTGGCTAAGTAGATTTCCTGTTTACGGAGGAAATTCCATGGTCATTGGGATGTTCTGGCCACCTCCCATCTCATCCGGATAGTCCCTTCTCCATCCCACCTGGATGAAGGCCCTCATACCTGTCTGCGTATCGCAGAGTATTTAAGGTGTATTCACAGGAGCTTATGCCTGGTGAGATCATGGCAATCTGAGACAGAGAACCAGTGGTTAGAGGTTGAAAATCACAAAGTGATGGCCCCAGAAAATCTGCTCCTGGAGCAGTTACCAGCAATGTCTGCCAACAAATGAGACTGACAAGGAGGTAAAGGACTCATACAACACGCTTGCTCTGCTAGGCAACCGTTAGCGGGCACATAAGGCACTTCAGTTGCTAAGACGGACAACTTAAATTTGATCCCTGGAACTTACACAGTGGGAAGGAAAACAACTTCTGCAAATTGTCCTCTGACCTCTACATGAGTGCCAAGACATATGTCCATGTGCATTGACATAACAAACACATCTTAAAGAGCTGATGTGATGGCATATGCTTTTAATACCAGCACATAGGGAGGTAGAGGCAGGCAGATCTCGGGGAGTGTGAAGCTAGCTTGGTCTATGTAGTGAGTTCCCAGGCCAGCCAGAGGTATATAGTGAGACACTGACTGGGGGGAAAGGGAGTATTGGAGAGATAGCACAGTGGTTAAGAACACTTGTTCTGGGGCTGGAGAGATGGTTCAGTGGTTAGGAGCCCGGATTGTTCTCCAATAGGACCCTAGTTCAATTCCCAACACCCACATGGCAGCTCACAACTGTCTGTAATTCCAAGATCTGACACCCTCACACAGTTATACATGCAGGTAAAACATCAATTCACATAAAATAAAAATAAATAATTAAAAGAGAGAGAGAAAGAAAACACTTGTTCTTATAGAGGACTTGGGTTCAATTACCAGCACACACATGGCTGCTCACAACAATGGTTAACTCCAGTTTTAGAGATTAGAAAGTGTATTATGGACTCTGAGGGTACCAGGCAAACCTAAGAGTGTTGATTGTTCTTCTAGAGGACCTGAGTTCAATTCCCAGCAACCACATGGTGGCTCACAACCATCTATAATGAGATCTGGTACCCTCTTCTGTATACTGTATACATAATAAATAAATAATTAAAAAAAAAAACAAACAAAACTAAAGGTTCCCCACCTGGGTCTTCATGTTGCCCAGGCTGCTTTGAATGACTAATGTTATTACATATACAATATGTCACCACACTCCTCAGCTTCAGGCTGCAGAGTGACCAGATTGAAGAAGGGCCCTAAGCCTGGCCACGTTCACTGCCTTCAAAGACACAGCTAATTATCTTCTGCTTCTTTATTCTGTCTATCAAAGACACATTTAGAAGATTGGTGGTCCCTGCTCCGAGCACCCATCTGTGATGTGGTACCTCAGAGAGAAGTTTAGGGACTGGGGTAAGAACTCTAGGTTCGATCCTCTACACTGTCAGAGCACGGGAAGAGAGAGCGGTGGACTAATAAATACTAGTGAAGCTTAGAGAAACCTATTCCTCATGGAAAGGGCCTGCTCATCCCAGGGCAGAGGCCAGGGATGCTCTAGACAGTGGGAGAGCCCACTGAGTAGCACCTGGAGATAAAGGAAGGAAGAGGCTGTCAGAGGCTTGGAAGATGAGGCTGTATGTATCGTGGGAGTCACTGAATCCGAGAGCTGTGGAGAAGGAGGACCTACTTCTGAACCTCCTAAGGTTTACTTCTCAATTTCAGAATCCCTTTACCAGGTAAGGGAGCAATGGCTGCTCTCAGCACCTACAGAGTGGATTTTCTTCCTCCACACCTATAGGAAAGGTAGAAGCTACAAGCTGTGGAAATCCAGTCAGGAGCCCGAGATCGCAGGCTGTCAGACAGGTGACGTCCCTGGGAAGCAGGGATGGGTCTTCCCGCTCGCTCACCATGCAAGTCCTGGAGTTCTCCCCGATGAACGAGTCTCTCAGCACCTGTGTTAGCTTGCTCTCCCGGAATGGGGTGTGGGCCTTGTTCTGTCCCAGCGCCCTGATGCACTCCTGTGGGGCAGCACAGACAACCGGAAGGCTCTTTCCCCTTCTTAGGCAGCCTACTCCCGCCTTCCCAGGCCACCACTAGCAAGTACCCGCTACCTTTAGAGCCAGGAGAGACTTGTTGATCTCGGCACCCTCCATGCGAGTCTGCCGGTCAGCACTGGATGTGTCGGCCCCTCGTTCATTCCCTGCCAGATCCACCAAGGAGAATTTGCCATGTAGTCTCCCTTTGCTTCGAAGAAGGATCTGGAAGCAGGCGTGGGAGCGGGAGGAGTTGGAGTTGGCGAACGTTTGTCCAGAAGTCCTGTTAAAGGCGGGAAAGGCGAAGGGAGGTTAGAAACTCCAGTGACCATTATCTCCTCAGGAGTCCCAGAGTTTCGTCATCTCAGGGCACAGCAGTTAAAATCTACAGGAGGGACGTAAAGTCTGTTTCTTCCTGTCTCTAACCTCCAAGACAGCAGCCCTTGACCTAATAGTTTTCTAGCAGCCAAATCAGTATTGGACTCTGTGCTCGGGAAGAAGAGGAAGAACTGAGTCTGCTCCAGGGACAGGGTCTGGTCATAAACCACTGGCCTGAACTTGAGGGCTCTCGCTGTGGAGGAAGCTGAACAGTAGAGCACTTGCCCAGCACCTGAAGGAAAACTCTAGGGTTAATCCTGCGCTCAGAGAGGAAAAAATCTGAGCCCTGTAACTAGGCAGCAGTGCACTGCACCACATCAGCACTCCCTACACTTACACAGAGGCACCACGACTCACTATTTCCAGCCCAGAACAGATTCAGGGCCGCTAACTTCTTCCACAAGAGAAAACTAGGATTCCAGATGCCAGGCAATAATGCCTGCCTTGGTGAGATATAAACTGTTCTTGAGACGCCTGGGATTACCTGCCCCATTTAAAGTAAAGGCCCTCACAGTGCTTACCCTGCTGGGGTGAGAACGATGTGGAAAAGAAATAGCTTTCTCCCACTTTCATGCCTGTTTGTAGATCTGAGGCCTCCCCACCTGAACTAGGTTATTACAAGTAACCGGTTTCCCTTGTCAGAAGCCTGACCTGCAGGCGCTGCCCATGTTGATCATCTTGATGACGTCGTCGGCACAGTTAACTGGGTACTCCTGCAGACCCACCACCTGCACCTGTTGCTTGCTGTCTTCCAGAACTCGTAACTTGGCCTTCTTGTTGAGCAGATCAAACACCTGTGCCGGGTAGGGAACGGAAACACAGGTCCAATGGTGCTGGGTACCCTGCCTGACTCCTTCCTAGCGCCTGCCCCAGCCTGGACGGGAGTCAGGAGGCAGGCAGATCTCTGAGTTCAAGGCCAGCCTGGTCTACAGAACGAGCTCCAGGACAGCCAGGACTACACAGTGGCACCTTGACTTGAGGGGAAAAGGATTTAGCAATACTATCCCATTAACAATACTAGATATTTTGTTATTGAGGTCTTGCTCTACGAAAAGTGCAGAGACTAGAAGGTGAGAGGGAGAGAGAGAGGCAGGGAGCACGGGTGAGACTGCACAGGACGGGAAGAAGGAGGACATAAAGGAAGGTGGGGCACAGGAGGACGCTCACAGCAAGGAGGCCTCCCACCACAGGGGGAGCCTGGAAGAGGACATCTGCTCTCCTTACTGAGCCTGGCTGCCGTCTCCTTCAGAGGACAGGTCCACATGACAGGCAGAATAGCCCCAAAGGCCTACAGCTAACAAGATGTCTGGCTTCAACCACTTCTAGCCATCTTGAAGGTGGTAGTCAGTTTACCTTCCCATTGTAGATCTCAAAGAATGTCACATAAACTTCAAGGTTTAAGTTCCGGTAGCGAGGCTGACCCTTCAGAAGGAAGACATCCCGGGCTAGGAGGAGAAGGCTGTGTAAATAAGCAGCTTTCCAGGCTCAGTCCCTGTATGGGAAACAGTTTACTTACAGGCCATTGCGTAGATCCCTTTAGTTGCATTCTGAGATTTACCAGACAGGTCTCCACCCATTGTCTGCAAAGGAAACAGCACAGACTATATCATGTCAGCACAGCTGGCTATGCTGCCACAGTGGGCCATACGAGAGCCAGGAGGCTCGAACCTGCTAAAACCCCTGTCCTCATCGGGCATGGCAAGTGTCCAGTGATGGGCATCGGTACCAGTTCTCCTCAAGAACTTACTGCTGCACTCACTACACAAGGTGTTCTCCATCAGACTGATACACTCACATGAGTCTTCCCGCTGCCTGTCTGCCCATATGCAAAGCAGGTTGCTTTTCCTCCTTCAAAGATCGTCTGAACCAGTGGCCTTGCTGTGAACCTAGGAGAAAAGACGGAGTATTGGGAAGGGCGTTTGTGTACCTATTTCCGAATAGCCAAGAGGGGTGGGTGATGGAAGCCCCCACTGACACTTGGCACGTAGCTGATGTTGAAATCACTGACTCTTTGTGGTGGGAGCGAGCCCAGAGCCTAGCACATGCTAGGCAGACACATTACTATTTGAGCTGACCCTCAGTCAAGTCCTTTCTGTAAAATGCTATCATGCCTGCATATTAGCTGCACATACTTTTATATCTCTAGATTATTTGTATCCTAATAAAAATGTAAACATGCCAGGCAGTGGTGGTACATGCTTCTAACCTCGGCACTCAGGAGGCAAAGGCAGTTAGATCTCTGAGTTTGAGGCTAGCCTGGTCTACAGTTTCAGAGGGACAGCCAGGGCTACACAGAGAAACCCTGTCTCAGAAACAAAACAAAATATAAACACACTATAGTTCTCACACTGTACTGTTGAGAAAAACCTGAAAGAAACAAAAAGTCTGAATATGTCTGGTACAGACAAAAGTTCTTTCAGATTTTCTTACTTTAAATTACATTTGTGGGTGGAGTGGTGGTATGGCTCTCATACCAAAGTCAGAGGACAGCTGTGACAACCTACTTCCTCCTTCCGCCACACCTGTTCTGCGAATCCAGTCCAGGTCAGACCTGGTGACCATCTCACCAAACCCCCCTTTAGAAACATTTTCCATTTAGAAATGGAGGAAACTGTATCGGTTCCCAAAATGTGCTCACTAGAACGTGGTCCTACGGCAGAGCTCCAAGTCCACGTCCTTCATTCCTTAAGGATGGCATCCCTTTCAGGCCTCAGTGGTCCACCTCATCCATCCCATTAGCTGATCTGCACTAACTAAATGAAAAGGTGCAAGCAGCATTCAACCGACCTGCCAGGAACAAGCTGACATCCCAAACTCTAAGACAAACAGCCCCCTCACCCCACCCCCAGATATAACCATACTATATATTACAAGGGCAGAGGAAACTCAGACCTAAAATATTTCATTTGTGAACTACACAAGGCCTCTGTCATAGTTATGGCCTTACACTACAGCCTAGGCTGGCCCTAATCCAGAGACCTCTCTCAGTTTCTCAAGTGCAACCAAGATGAAGCTTGATGAAGCACCGGCCTCAGAATTAAGGGCCTGGGCCAGAAGTTTAAATTTAAGGATGTACCTTAAAACAAAAGGTACTTGACAATCCCAAATTCTTTAAGGCTGGAGAGATAACTGAGCTGATGAAGCAGTGCCTTCTGCACAAGTCTGAACTCAGGGTGGAAGAACTGACTTCTCAAAGATGTCTGGACTCCCACACACACCACAGCATATCCACACTCACACACTCTCCCCACCAATCCCCCTCTCCCAAACCTTCATTAAGAATTGGGCGACCAGGCATGGTGCTATAGAATAAGATTTTGTCCCAATGAAAAACAATACCAGGAGAACCTCTGGTACCTCCATGAGCCTGAGTGCACGGGAAATAGTTCACGTACAAGTCACCAAGATTAGGCTGCTATAGCTTATAAGGTGGGCCTGTGGTTACAGGGCTGGAGCTCCCTGATCAGAGAGCTGGCCCAATCAAACACAGCAGGCCAGGGAGCGGGAGAGGAGCTCAGCATCTGATGTAGAGGAAAATGGATGTGAGGAAGAAAAAGACACGCATGGGACTAACCTGTAGACGATTTCATTTGAAGCTGTTTCATCAAAGGCGAAGTCGAAGCAGAAGGCCTGGTTCTCCAGATACTTTGTCAGGTCCACTTTTAATTTGGGTTCATGCACCAAGAGGAAACACTTACTGGGAACAGAAATCACATCGATTTCTTTCTTGGCCAGTTCTGCAGAAGGAGAATATTTCAGGGGTTGCTCTCTGAATATGGGACGTTCCTCTCAGTTAATCTGATGCTTCTAAGTGAACAGCTTACCTTGTTTATTCAGTGGGCGCTTCCTTACACAGACACAGATCCTGTGTTCTTCGATCTGAAAGAGGATGAGAGGAGACAGACAGAGGGAGGTCAGACAGTACCAGGACTCCAGGCTCCTGTTAGCCATTCCAGGGTCCAAGGATGCCGCTCTCAATTCCCAACTATTCTCAATTCTCAACTACCTTCAGGTTCCAGCCTACCCTCCTAGCCCTCAGGCTGGCCAGCCTGAAGCAGGGAGTCTCATCTGAGCCATAACTAATTATCTCACTAAAGTATTTAAAAACAAACAAACAAAAAACTAGCTGGCTCTGGGCAGTGGAGGCACACACCTTTAGTCCCAGAACTTTGAAGGCAGAGGCAGGCAGCTCTCTGGGAGTTTAAGGACAGTCTACTCTACAGAGAGAGTCTCAGGACAGCCAGGGCCTCAGAGAGAAACCCTGTCTGGAAAAAACAAAACAAACCAGAACAATAAGCTGACCAATGGCTCAGTGGGAAAAGGCACTTTCTGTCAAGTCTGATGCTCTGAGCTCCATCCCTGGACCCACGTGACAGGAAGTTGTCCTCTGGCCTCTTCCTGTGTCAGAGTGTGAGTGTGCATGCTCACAGAAGGGTGTTTGTTTTTAAAAGTCAAAGTTTCACAGCATATACCTGTAATCCCAGCACACCTTGAGATTGTCTCAAGAGATCATAAATCCCAAACATCAGCCTGTGAGATGTCTTAGCAGGGAAAGGCGAATTCACTACAGCAACCCTGATGACCCACATGGTAGAGAAGACTGACTGACTCCTGCACAAGTTCCCCTCAGGGCATAAATAAACGTAATTTAAAGAAAAAATTTAACTCGATGCAGTGTCATGTACCTGTAATCCTAGCACTTGGGGGGCAGAGGCAGGTAGTTTAAGTTCAAGGCCACCTTAGTCTTCTACACAGCAAGTTCCAGGCCAGGCCTACATAATGAGACCTTCTGTTTGTTTTTAGGTATTGTGCCTGCATGTATATCTGTGATTCACCTAGAAGCAGTGCCAATGGAAGCCAAGGGGAAGGAATCACAGCTGGCTGTGATCCACCATGTGGCCACTGGGAACTAAATCCAGGGTTTTTTTTTTTTTTTTTTTTTTTTTTTAAGAATAAGAACTCTTAACTGGAGAGTCATCTCTCCAGTCCAAGACACTGTCTTAAAGAGAAAAAAAAGTGTTGGGGGCCTCACCAGGGATATGGCCTAATGTATCGTATTTTGTTTGTGTTCTGCCAGATAAAGCTTGCCTGGAGCTCAGAAGTCAGAGCTAGTGCTAGTTAACCACAGAGGCCAGGCAGTGGTGGCACTAGGGAGGAGGAAGCAAGGAGATCCAGAGTTCAAGGCCACCCGGGGCTACAGGAGATTGAATCAGTCTTCCATGCCTTTAATCCCAGCAGACCTAGGCCCCCAATTTGGTCTGAGGATTTGTCCAGTTAAGTTACTGGTGGCTGGCTGCTCTGCTGACCTTTGAGCTTTCACCCTCCATATCTGACTCTGGGTTTTTATTAAGACTAATTAGGATTCAAGCCTCAGCTTAATGGGAGACTGTGCTCAGATATATAGGAGTCCTGAGTTCTGGATTCTATCCCCAGAAACACACACACACACACACACACACACACACAGAGGGAGAGAGGAGACTGACATGCACACACATAGAAGGGAGAGGAGAGGAAAAAAGAGAGAAACAAAAGTCTTGGACAGCACTTAAGAGTGAATGAAGATCCAGGCATGCCTCTTCCTTGTCCTTCAGTGTCCTTCTCAATCCTGCTCAGGGAAGAGAGGTAGAACTTTCTGGTATACTCACAGGATCAGCCACAGTAAGTGGGTGACATTCCATGGTAACCCGAAATTCTTTAATCATCCGGGCAAATTCCCAGTTTGGAAAGCTGCTGTCATACTCCTGTTGGAGGCAAGAGGGACAAAGGGCAGGCAGACTGTTAGGGTGTGAGTACTGAGACCCAAAGATACCGGCAGAGACAGCTTCATGGTTCTAGTCTGAGAAACCAGGCACCAGGTCCTGGGGAGCAGAATTGTCAGGGGAGCCTGGGCACACACCACTGAGCTGCTTCTCACATCTTAGGGGGCAAAACAGCAGAATGGCTTTTCCTCAGAGCAATTATCCAACTAAAGCTCTGCTGCCATTGCTTCTACCCTGTAATACAGGTCACAGGGATGGGGGGGTTGCCCAGCAATGATGGGCTTCCCCCCTGGCCAATGAGCAACAAGTATGACTCATCTGACGATGTTCAGATGAGCATCTATTTTCTGAATTCTGATAAGCAATTAAAATTCTTGACTATCAGAACTGGAGCCTTAGACATGCCAGGGCCAGCTGCGTGCTGACTGCTTTTCTGAAACTCCCCCACAGCTCCCAGAGTCACCTGAGCTCGCTTTATTCTTATTTCCGAGTTCTGGGCTCTCTTCTCTTCCCGCTTGTTCTTCATTTTTTCCATTTCCTTCACAATACACGATTTCCTCCGAACTAAGAGGTGGAGGAAGTCATTTGTTAGTTAATTCACCTGCCCCATTTATTAGTCTGGCTATTCTGCTGAGTCTTGGACCTTCCTTCTCTAGACTCTATGTTTTTATTTGTTTTTGTTTTTTTTCAAGATAAGAGTTTCTCTGTGTAGCCCTGGCTGTCCAAGAACTCACTCTAGATAGACCAGGCTGGTCTCCATCTCGGAGATCTGCCCTCCTCTGCCTCTCAAGTGCTGGGATCTGAGGTGTGTGCCACTATGCCTGGTCTTCCATTTGTTTATAAATTAGTGTGTGTGTGTCTATACATGTCCCTGCCACACCGCACATGTGGAAGTTGGGATCGTTTTGTGAAGTCAGTTCTCTCCTCCTACCATGTGGGATCTGGAAACTGAACTCAGGCCATCAGGCTTGGTGGCATACCCCCAACCTCACCAACACACTCCGCCCCCTTTCTAGAAGAACAAGTCCACGAAGTGCTGCTGCTAACAGGGCTAATGAGAGCTCAGAGCAACAACACACCACTCTGAATTTGACCTGAGCTCTGGACTTTCTGCAGTCTGCAGTTGTTTTCTCTAGAGTCAAAGTGAGGCAGGCTGGAGAGATGGCTCTGTGGTCAGAGCACTTGCTCTTGCAAGAAACCAGGAATTGTTCCCAGCACCCATGGGGCAGGTTACAACTCTAACACCCGTTCTAGGGAATCCCGTACCCTCTTCTGACCCCCACTGGGGTCAGGTAAGCATAGTGCACACACACATGTGCAGGTAAAGCACATAAAAATCAATAAATCTAAAAAAAAAGTCAGAGGCCACCTTGGTCTACAAAGCTCCAGAACACCCAGAACTATTACACAGAGAAACCCTGTCTTGAAACAAAACAAAACAAAAAATATAAGACATCCCACTTTATTTTCACAAGTACTCCGGGCCGCTTATCAAGAACTTAGCTGTGGATATATCTCACCTACAGCAAATGGCTTCTTGCCAAACTCTGTGTCTTGTGGCAGACTCAGTCCATAACCATAGGATAACTATCTTCGAGGTAACAAAAGGGTTTGTGCTGAGGTGCCCAGCATGCCTGATATTAACCACCTGCCCTGGGCTAGAGCAGATGAGCACACAGCTCAGCATGGCTACCTGAATTCCCAGGGTTTGCAGAAGACATGCCTCGGGTGGGGTGGGCTTGCTCTTCTGTCTCCTCGCTGACCATAGACAATGGTAATTCTGTCACTGCTGCGCAGGAGGGCCTAGGAAGGCCAGCTGTGAGAGAACAGGAGTCACTGGAGAAGCAGGCAGCACACTGCAGCCATCCTAACTCCAAATTCAACCACCCTCTCAGCCAGGGAGTGCACCTGAAGTCAAAAAGCCTTGAACTAAATATAAAAATAGAATTTAATTTTAAGCTGAGCCTAGTAACTCCCATTTGTAATCCCAACACTTGAGAGGCTAAGGGAGAATGTTTTCTACAAGTTCAAGGCCAGGCTAGGGTGCATAGTGGAGTTCCAGGCTATCATAGGGTACAGAATGAGAGGAAAGAGACCCTGTCTCAAAACAACAGCAGGGCTCGGTAGCACACAGCTTTAATCCCAGCATTCAGAAGGCAGAGGCAGGTGGATCTCTGAGGTCAAGCCCAGCCTGGTCTACAGAGCGAATTCTAAGGCTACACAGAGAAACACTGTTTTGACATAGGGTATCACACAGCCTAGGCTGGCCTCAGATGCAGTATGGTTGAACTGAGGTTGACCTTGTACATCATCATCCTGCCTCAGGAGTGCTAGAACTGCTGGTGGGTTTCATTATGTCCAGTTTCATGCAGTGTTAGGAACAGAACCCAGAGCTTTGCATGCTGGGTAAGCACTCTATACCAACTTAGCTACATACAACCCTAACCACAGAATAATTTTAAGTATTTTTTCAATTAGATGTGTAAAGTAGATGGAGACACTGTTCCATTATGTTTTATGTATTAAATTCATCTAAATGAAGGTAAGTGAAAGGATCATGGCCATGTAAGAAGGTAATTAGGCATGGTGGACTGTGATTGGACATTTTCTGTGGTACTTTGGACCAGTCAGATTTTTTCAGTTTGGGTTCTTGGTATGGGTGGTATCTGTGTGTTTGGAGACAAATTTTTGCTCTGTATCCTAGGCTGACCTCACACTCACAGCAATCTTTTAAGTACTGGCATTTTAGCTGTGAGCAACCACAATCACCTAGTTCACTGAGTCAATACAGTTAACTGCTGCCCAAGTAACCAGTCACCCAGGTTCTTTTTTCTTCTCTTCAGTCTTAGCTTCTGTTCATCACCTGGTTTCTGGGGCTCAGGAGAAGTCACAAAGGGCTGGCCTAGCCTGAAAAGCCATGCTTGGGTCTAGTCTGTAGAATCAGGCCTTCCCTCCATGACAAGCCCATCTCCTAAGTACTATAGGAACCCTGGGAAATTCAGCATGGCACACATAAAGCATAAGGAGCTGCTTTAGGCCGCACACGGGGAGAACACATTGGTTACTCACTGCCAACTGAAAACTGCTTTCGAGAGTTTGCAGCCACAGGCAGCTCCACCTCCATTTCATTTTCCTGAGTGGCATTTCGAACCTCCGGGACAGTGGACATGCGAGTGGATCGGCTTCGAAGACCTAAGATCAAGAGAACCAATTATTTTGCATCATAGGGTAAAGTAAAGCAGCAGCAGACTGCACAAGAGAGGACAGAACCAGGCCACGCGGCCAGAGTCCAGGAAACAGCAGGAGGACTGAGCACTAGCCCCAAATTTATCTGCGCGGTCTGTAGAACTAGGTGCTCCTAAGGGCAAGGACTTCTCCCTTAAGAGTATCTGTCTGGGCTGGCCATATAGTTCAGTGGTTGGATGCTTAGCTAGTATGTATGTGGCCCTGGTTTAATCCCCAGTGCAGGGGCAGTGAGGAGGAAGATGAATAAATAAATAGAAGGACCTACAGAAAACCTAAAATAATTTCTGGAGAGAAAGATCTATTCTTCTAAGTGGTTTTTGTTTTTCGGATTTTTTTGGCAAGACAGGATTTCTCTGTGTAACAGCCCCCGCTGTTCCGAAACTCTCTGTAGAGCAGAATGGGCCTGAACTCACCAAGACTGGCTTGCCTCTGCCTCCTGAATGCTGGGATTAAAGGCATGCACCATCACTACTCTATTTTTCTAGTCTTGATGACAAAACAAACTCTCTTTTAAGGGTTAATCTTTTTTTTTTTTTTTTAGGGGTGAAAGATGGCTCAGGGGTTATGAGCACTGGCTGCTCTTCCAGAAGACCCTGGTTGATTCTCAGCACCCACATGGTAGCTAGTAACCTTCTGTATTCTAGTCCCAGGAAAACTGATGCCCTCTGCAGGCACTACATTGATGTGTACACAAACATGTACATAGGCAGGCAAAACACTCTCACAAATAAAACCTTAAAAAATTTTAAGATCTATTTTTGCTGGGCAGTGGTGGCCCACACCTTTAATCCGAGCACTCAGGAGGCGGAGGCAGGGGGATCTCTGTGAGTTGCAGAACATCCAGGGCCACACAGAAAAATGATGTCTCAAAAAACAAAACCAAAGATTCACATTTACTTTTTAGGTATGTATGTGTGTGTGTATGTATATATGTATATATGTGTGTGTATGTATGTGTGTGTATATGTATGTGTGTGTATGTGTGCGTATATATGTATGTATGTATATGTATGTATGTGTGTGTATGTATGTATATATGTGTGTATGTATGTGTCTGTATATATGTATGTATGTGTGTATGTGTGTGTATATATGTATATATGTGTGTATGTATATATGTATGTATGTGTGTGTATGTATGTATATGTGTGTGTATGTATGTGTGTATGTATGTGTGTGTGTATATATGTATGTATGTATATATGTGTGTATGTATGTATGTGTGTGTATGTATGCCTGTGTAACCACAAGTATGTGCAGATGCTCAAAGAGACCAGAGAGGACATCAGATGATCTCCTAGAGTTATGGGCAGTTGTGAGCTGCCAGACATAGAAGCTAGGAACCAAACTCTAGTAAAAACTCCTGGGCCACCTCTCCAGCCCCCAAAATATTCCTCTTAACAGCAGTTACTACCACGCTACTATCTTCCCAGACTTTCAAGCATAAGGTAGTTCCTGGGAGGATGTAGGAGTGGTAGAGTATGTGCATAAGGTCCTGGGTTCATTCCCTAGGACAATCACAACAACAACATTTTACAAGGGCTGAGCATGGTAGTACATGCCTGTAATCCCAGCACTGAGGCAGATTAAAAACAAAGAAAATCGTTACACAACAAATATCATATGCCCCTGTCATGGAAGAAAGTATTAGGTGACGTCAAGGGACTTGACCAGTACACCCAGCTAATAAGCACTAAAGCCAGGATGTGACACTTAGGCTGTCATGAAAAAGTCTGGGCTTTTCTCATTGCTCTAGGATGCTTGTAACAGAGCTTCAACTAACCACACCCCAGAAGCACAGAGGACCAGCTCTTCTGCTTTTCAAGAATCTTAAGGAACTGAGACACAGCTAAGTTGGACCTAAATTCTTGCAGCTGTAGTAAGACAGAAAAGCAACTAGTTATCTATAAACACTTCCAGCTGGTGGTCTACACCTGCCTGCCTGCCTGCCTGCCTGCCTGCTTCTCATCGCAGCAGTGGGAGGCCAGGGGCACAGGGATCTCTGTGAGCTTCTGGCCAGCCAGGTATACATACAATTTTCTAGGCTAGCCAGGGTTCCAGTGAGACTGTCTCAAAAAAATAAAATACAGGGGCTGGAGAGATGGCTCAGTGGTTGAGAGCACAGACTGTTCTTCCGGAGGACCTGAGCTCGATTCCCAGCATCCACATGGTGGCTAACAACTGTCTGTAATTCCAAGATCTGACACCCTTACACAGTTATACATGCAGGGAAAATTCACATAAAATAAATAAAATTAAATAAAAAAAAACCCCACAAAAACAAACAGACTCACAAAACCAAACCAAAACAACAACAAAAACAGCCAAAGCTGGGCAGTGGTGGCACATGCCTGAAATCCCACTCCTTAGGGGGCAAAGGCAAGGAGATTTCTGAGTTTTGAGGCCAGCCTGGTTTATAAAATGGTTCCAGACAGCCAGGGCTACACTGTCTTGAAAAAACAAAAATAAATAAATAAAAATTTTTTCAAAGTCAATCTAAATGGGTGTCTCATGTCCACAATGCCAACCCTTGTGAGAAGTCTGAGATAGCAGGTCTGTAAATTAGAGGTCAGCCTGGGCTACACAGGGAGACCCTGTCCCAATCCTCTCCTCTACACCCTACAATTTTGTGTTTCCTTGAATGATTGCTAATTCTGCAGTCTTTACTCCATCCCCACTTGTAACAAGTGTGTGTACCTGACTATTCGGGACGGCACTCACCTATGCTATGCTATGCTATGAGACCAGAGGCTGACACTGAGTTTCTTCCTCTATCACTTTCCACTTTAATTCTTGAAACAGAGTCTCTCTGGATCTGGAGCTTACCGTTTTGACTGAACTGGCTGGTGAGTTACTAGCTCAGGGATTCTTGTCTCTGCCTCACCAGCATGAGGGTATTACAGACACATGTCATCATATCTGGTTTTTACACTGGTGATGGGAAATCTGAAATATAGCCTTCACACTTGCATTCAAGCAGCTTGCCCACTGAGCCATCTCTCCAGCCTTCGTTCCCAGTTTTGACTCATACACACATAGGAGGCTCCAGGGCTGGGAGACTAGTTCAGTGGTATCGCATACAGGCGACTTTGGTCCAACCCTCAGCATAGCAAAACCAAGTCAAACAGAGTCAGGTTTGGTAGCTCTCTCTCACCTGTAATCTAAGCACTTGGAAAACTAAGGCAAGAAGACTGCCACAGGTTTGAGGCCAGCCTGAGCTCCATGAGAGTCCAGGACAGGCTGAACTGGAGAACCTTTCTTTAAAACAAAACCAAACCAGGGCTGGAGAGATGGATAGCTCAGCATTTAAGAGAATGTACTGCTTTTCCAAAGGACTGGAACTGAGTTCTCCTCACCTACACTAGGTGGCTCACAGTGGCTTCTAACTCCAGCTTTAGAAGGATCCAATGCCTCTAGCCTCCTTAGGCTCCTGCACTCATGTGTAGCACATACTCACAAAGAATTGAAAAAAAAGAACCTAACCCTAACCCTAACCCTAAGATCAAACAAAACCAACCAGCCAGGAAAGTGTCGGTGTCCCTAGAGGACACGCTGTGCAATGGAACCAGCGCCTCTCTCGCAGGCTGTGTGCGTGTGCGAGTGTGCGTGCGTGGTAAGTGCATCTATGGGACCTGCATACCACGGAGCATGTGTGGAGATCAGATCAGTTTCTCCTCCTACCTTTAAGATGGAACTCAAGTTGTCAGACCTGTGTAACATGCTTTTACCTAATGAACTAGCTCACCAGCCCTTTCGTTTTTAAATTTTTATTTATTATTAACTTTTTTTTTTTTGATAGGATCTCACTGTATAGCTCTGGCTGTCCTGGAACTTGCTCTGTAGATCAGGCTGATCTCAAACCCAAAGATCCTCCTGCCTCTGTCTCAGGAGCTGGGATTAAAGGTGCACACCACAACACCGCCCTCAGCTTCTTTATTTTCAGGGAGATGGCAGCTAGAATTTCCAATCCCCCTGCTGCAGCTTCCTGTGAGGATTACTGTATTCAGCTCCACTGCTCTTCCAAGAAGCCCAAAACTACATTACATCTATGTATCACAGCCTCACTGCAAGGCTGTGTTCTGAGGGAAGGAAGCAGGCCTCTTACTCTAGGGTAAGAACAAGTGCTTAGGCCAGAAAGCAAGAATTCTCTCGGAGGTTAGGTATAGGCTGGGGGGCTGGGGGGACGGGGACAAGAAGAGAAAGAAATGAGCTTATACAGAAGTCACATGCTCAGTTAGGGCAAGGAGTCTACCTTGGCTTCCACTCTGAGCCCTGAGGACCTCACCCCCAGCCAAACCACTGGGACAAGAGCCATCTGCTTACCTTCTTTTGGAGCTGGAATTTTGGAGCTGACTGATCTTCGTTTTTGCTTCTGAAAAACAGAACAAATTGCCACAACAAGGCTCTTATCAGTCCCCGGGGTCCTATCAGGAGCCTGTGTACTTGATAAGGCTCCGGGCAGAAATCAGCAGAAAGGTAACAAGGGACTGTTGGAGAACAGGCACTTACTGAGACTGTTACATTTTCCTGCAGTGGCAGATTGTCCTTTGGGTGTAAGGGGAGAAGCTGGAAGAGCTCTGGGTTTATTGCAGCCACATCATCAATATCAATCTGCAAGAACAGGGAAGTTTCAGTGAAGCCACAGTGCTTTATCTAAATGATGCTGTAATCAAGGCCACCCAAGATTCAGGCTTTACCAACCTTACGGTCCATTAAGCACTGACCACTACAAAATAGTTATTCCTTAGTAATGGTTTACCATCTAGGTGAAATGGATTTCCAGGTTCCAAGCCAACGGGAGATTGTGAGTGATGAGAATGAGGTGAAGAAAAAAGCAGACAGGCAGGCACCCGGAAGTCCACAGTAGACCTATGCCCCTTGGCTCTCCTACTGATCTGCTGGACAGTGATATCCTGTTGGTCACAGCCCCTGGTCACTTCTTGCTGGCTGACACAAAGTAGGACACAAGTTCTAACCGTCTGGTGATAGTCAAAACGGAGGGCCCTTCAGGATCTTATAAGCAGGAGTAAGTTCCCGAAAGCTGCTACCTAACCCTAAGTCTACCTACATTTTCTACTGGGCCCAGAAGCTTCTTTCCAGTCACACCTCTCTGCTGATGCCTTTCCTAGCTCCTGCTCACACCCACAATGAGGTCACAATTCTGGGTTTACATCACCAGAGTCCTGTAACTCTTTAGGAACAACTGAAACTTCACTAGCATAACTGTGAGGTTTAAAGCAGCAAATCCTGCTGAGGGGTGGGGCTCAGCAGCAGTGTCTCTTTGCTTGTATGAGGCCCTGAATTCACTCCAGCACCACACATGCACACAGGACACTAAATGGATCTCACTTGGCTTATATTTTGAAATGGACAAAGCTAATGAGAGGTGAAAGCTTTACCACCTAAACCACAACCTGAATCTGTCTGTTTACTTTTTACAGTGTGGACAGGCAGAGCAAGTTCTCTAGCTCTTGCCTAGCTTCACCTCCAGCCCAGACGGGACATATGTGTTAGTAACAAGTAAGCCAGCGGCCTGCAAGAGAGGGTAACCAAAGATAAACACAGCCCCTTTCTGTGATTCAAATTCTAATGGGAAGGGCTGGAGAGATGGCTCAGAGGTTAAGAGCACTAACTGTTCTTCCAGAGGACCCGAGTTCAGTTCCCAGCATCCACTTGGTGGCTCACAACTATCTATGATGACATCTGGTACCCTCTTCTGTATATATAATAAATATATAACTTATTTTTAAATTTTATGTGAATTGGTGATTTGCCTGCATGTATAACTGTGTAAGGGTGTCAGATCTTGGAATTAGACAGTTGTTAGCTGCCATGTGAATGCTGGGAATTGAACTCAGGTCCTCCTGAAGAACAGTCAGTGCTCTTACTCAGTTATACATGCAGGCAAAACAATTCACATAAAATAAAAATAAATATTTAAAAAGAAAGAAAGAAAGAAAGAAATCTGGGTTTTCTATTTATAGGCCAGTGACCTTTCACAGTGCCGTGCCTTCTTCCCACCCCCACTTTTCCCAGGATCTCGAGGCTCCCTGCTAAATCTAAACATTGTAGTTGCCAGCGATGAAGGCTGTCTTTTTTCAGATTTTTTTTTTCCTTGCTGCCAAAGCATCCTGAGTTGGCTCTACCTATGGCTAGCTTTGTCACTCAGAACTCAGGATTGATGACTGAAGAGAGAAAACTTAGAAACCCCATTTTGCATTCTAGTAGCTATTTTAAAATAAAGTTTAGTTTTGCATTTCTGGGGGGGGGGGAGACACGGGACACTGCCCAGTTCTGGGAGGAGAACAGTCATGCTGACCAGTACTGGGAAAAGAACATGTCCTAAAAGAATAGACCTAGAATGGGGCCTTCCCAGTTCTGAGAGAAGAATAGCTTCCTACCTGCCCAGTTCTGGGAGAGGAATAGATTCTTGTTTGCCCAATTCTGGGAAAAATCAGCCACCCCAAGTAGGTCCAGGTGGGGTTCATCCAGGTGGGGTCCAAAGATACTCTGGGGCAGAAAGACTCTAAGCATGAACCAGTCAGTAGCACCCAGCACTATACCCCCAAGCAACCAACTCTGTTGCAGCTTTTATTATTTATTTGCCTTGGTGTTTGCCTGGAACTGGAAGTACAAGACAGTTGTTAGCTGCCATGTGGGTGCTGGGAATCGAACCCGGGTCCTCTGGAAGAACAGAGGGTGCTCTTAACCGCTGAGCCATCTCTCCAGCCCCCTGTTGCAGCTTTTGCCTATAGAAGACCCCTGGTAACCAAGGGCAGCAGCTCCTCCTTGCTCTGTACCACAGATGCTTGGGGTTAAGCTCCCTGCCTGGCTTGTATTGCACTGCCAATAAACCTTGCTGTTGCATTCCGGACATCCCTGTCTCTGGTGGTCTCTCTGGAGGTCAAGCTTTGGGCATAACAATGAGTACCAGGAGTCTTCATACTCCATCAGATCTTACACTGCTCATCTGTGTCATCCATTACCAGCTGCTTATGATTTGGCACTTTGAAAACACACCTGTGGGGGCTGGAAGATGGCTCAGCGGTTAAGAGCACCGTCTGCTCTTCCAGAGGACCCGGGTTCGATTCCCAGCACCCACATGGCAGCTAACAACTGTCTGTAGTTCCAGTTCCACGCAAACACCAAGGCAAATAAATAAATAAAAAATAAAAAAAAAAAAGGTTTAAAAAAAAAAAAGGTTTAAAAAAAAAAAAAAAAGAAAACACACCTGTGTTTCCTTTCTTGGTTACTGATTTTATTACTCAAACTGAAGCAGTAGTGAGCACTCAGAACCCAGTGAGGGTACGTAAGCAAAGCCTTACCCTCCACAGACACACCAGATACTACTAATTTCTTCAATGTAGAACACACCTGACTAAGTGGAATTTCAGCGTATCCCAAGAGGATGATTTTTATGATTGGAGAGGACAGTACATCAGAGACTGGGCTCCCACAGGTTCCACACAGATGATCTACACAGGATCAAGTGAAATGCTATATAAACATTCTCATTAAACCTACCTCTTTGCCCTTTGTGTTACCTCCTTCTGTCCATTCCACTGAAACACAGGATTTCTCCAAGTTCACTGTGCTTATATTGGCACTGTGAATTAAGCCTGTGTATGAAAAGATCAGAGGTTATCCATCCATCTTCCGAGAACTCAACTTTTATCCGCCACTTTGCTTTTAGGATCCTACAGAGACTTCCAATGTAGAATTTACCTGAGAAGGAAAAATTTATTTTCCCTTCTTTGAAAAATCAGCACAGGGGCTGGAGAGATGGCTCAGTGGTTAAGAGCACTGGCTGTTCTTCAAGAGGACCTGAGTTCAATTCCCAGAACTCACATGGCAGCTCACAACTGTCTATAACTCCCATTTCAAGGGTCCAACACCTTCACAAAGACATACATGCAGGCAAAACACCAATGTATATAAAATATAAATAAATAAACTATATTAAAAAAAAGAAAAATCTGGGGCTGGAGAGATGGCTCAGAGGTTAAGAGCACTAACTGTTCTTCCAGAAGACCAGGGTTCAATTCCCAGCACCCACACGGTGGCTCACAACCATCTACGATGACATCTGGTACCCTCTTCTGTATACTGTATACATAATAGGTAAATAAATCTTTAAAAAAGAAAAAGAAAAAGAAAAATCAGCACAAACACTAATAATCCTAGTGGGTACTCACTCATAGACCATCCCTCAGTAGGGTAGGTAGGAAACAAGCTTTAAACCCCAGCTACAAGCTGGGAGGCGGTGGGGCACGCCTGTAATCCCAGCACTGGGAGGCAGAGGCAGGTGGATCTCTGTGAATTAGAGGCCAGCCTGGTCTACAGAGCGACTCCCAGAACAGACTCCAAAGCAACACAGAGAAACCTTGTCTCAAAACCAAACCAAACCAAACCAAAAACTCACAATTGAATGAAAGTTCATTTGAGCAAGGGCATCACTACTGTTCCAAGAGTAGCTGTTCCTGAACACATCAGCTTTAGAGCTGACCTCTCAGGTTTCCCTAACTCAGTTCTGGCAGTCGTGTGGCTATAGTACTACTAATGACACATGACTAACTTGCACTCGTCCTAACGAAAACAGAAGGTTGTCTTACCAGCTTCTTAAGCTCTTGAATCCCTGCGCCTAACTTACTGCAACGACAGGCACCATATACAGCTCCATCAGGGAACTAGGAAGCCGAGAAGTTTCAAAGAAAAATTTCGATAGCAAATCCAGCCACCGGCTCTAACCTAACCTAGGCACATCTGTGACTGCAGAGGTGCTCCGCCCACACTCAGAAAGCAGGCAAGCAGACAGTAGGGAACACTGACCGCCAGTGCAAGCACATGGATCCCCTCAATGTAGGATGGGGGAAAGAGTGTCATAAAGCCGTTTGGAGGCTGGGTAACCATCTTGGCATCCCCACCGCTCTGGCGTCCCCTTAGCCTCAATACCCTGTCCTTACCATTACTGCGTTGAATCTTGATGGAGAGACCGGGAAACAATCGGGCGTGAAGCGACTCCATGGACTCAGAAGCACGAAAAACAAATGCAAAAAAAACTTAGAAACAACGACTCTGCTAATACAGACTAGTAGTAACGCCGCCTAAACCGCTGCTGTTTAAATCCCGCGCGCTAGCGTCCTTACGACGTCATCCCGGAGAAGAAACCGCAGAGCATTCTGGGTTATGTAGTCCTGGCTTCACGACTTCCGGCGTATGGGCGGTCTCCCAGGCGCTGAGACTTATGGGACTGTTTCCCCTTGTGATTTTCCTTGCTTAGTACCAGTTTGACTCTCTTGGTTTTTTGTACCACTTGGAAATATATGTATGTTTCAGTGAGGGCCTTGTGGTTCTGCAGACAAGGGTTCAAATCCTGGCTCTTTACTAAGTAGTCCAATGACTTTAAAGATGTCAGATACTTGATGCTTGCTTTCACTTTGAAATGTCTAAAGTATTTCAAAGGCACCATAGTTAAAATAGTTTTGAGTGTCTGCCACATGCTAATGCTATACATAATACAAGATAGGAATATAGTGGAATAGACAAGACAAATAGTTCCTGTCCTTGAAACGAGGTGTGTGTTGGGGGGTGGGGACCACTCAGACTTGGAAAAATCCACCTGCCTTTACTCCAATCACTGGGACTAAAGGCGTGTGCCTCCACACCTAGCAGCTTTTAAAAGAAAAAAATCCAGGCTGTCACAGTACTTATATTTTATCCCATGCTCAATAAGTAGACAACAGCCAGGCATGATGGCATTCACACCTTTAATCTCAGCACTTGGAAGGCAGAGCCAATAAGACCTCTGTGAGTTCAAGGCCAGCCTAGTTTATGGAGTAAATTCCAGGACAGCCAGAGAAACATAAAAACCTTGTCTCAAAACAAAACAAAAACAAACAAAAAACAGGCCCCCTCCCAAGGCAAAACAGAAAATCAGACCAGCTGGCTTGAGACTCACTGTGAAGAACATGACTTTGAACTTGTGAACAATCCTCCTGCTTCATCCTCTGAAGTCTTGGGATAGCTTTATACCTAGGACCAATTTAAATTATAAGTGCTTTTAATCTAGTGTTTTTCTGCATTGTGACTCCTGGCACTCAGGCCACACCAGGCTAGATTCCATAGCATGGAGCATGCCCACCTCTAAAACCTGTAAGAGTCAGAATCTCACTTTGTCCTCCAGAAATGAGGGCTGTCTCTCTCCCTTCAAGACCTCCTTATTCTGCCCTGGGTCCTGGCAGAAGGAGACAGGCAGATGTATTTATGAGTTCCAGGCAAGCCCAGGCTGCTTAACAAGTTCCAGAACAGCCAAGGCTACATACTGAGACTCTGTCAAAGGAAGCAAAGGAAAATGAAGAGGAGGAGGGGGAGGAGGAGGAGGAGGAGGAGGAAAAAAGACACCAGGATTCTGCCTCTGCCTCTCTTACGATGCTGTATCTCTCCCTAGGCCCTCTCACTTCAAGCCCCATGCTCAGGGTACCCATGGTTATCAAATTGTCTCTTCTAGGAAAACACACCCAGAGTGTAATTTTACCTCAGCTTTCTTTTCCTTCAATAAGCCGTAAGCATCAGGTACCTCTGCAATTTCTACCTGTTCTTCTGCACCCTGAGTGCTCGGCCTGTGTCTGTGAATATTTTGTTACCAGTGGCTAACACAGTCCTGTGTCCTAGCACGAACACTGCTTGTTCTCAATACACTTTAAAAAAAATGAGGGGCTGGAGAGATGGCTCAGCGGTTGAGAGCACCGTCTGCTCTTCCAGAGGACCCGGGTTCGATTCCCAGCACCCACATGGCAGCTAACAACTGTCTGTAGTTCCAGTTCCAGGCAAACACCAAGGCAAATAAATAAATAAAGTTTTAAAAAAAAAAAAAAAAAATGAATGTCCAGAATAACCAGTTTCAAGATTTGATTATTTATTTTTATATTTATTTCTTGGTTCTGGGGATGAAATCTAGGGTTTTCTGCTTGCTAGACAAGCTCTGCCACTGCCTATTTTATTTTTAATCTTAAAAGAATTTTTAAGGGACCTGGAGAGATGACTCAGCGGTTAAGAGCACTGACTGTTTTTCCACAGGATGTGGGTTCCATTCCCAGCATCTACATGGCAGCTCACAACTGTCTGTAATTCCAAGATCTGACACCCTTACACAGTTATACATGCAGGCAAAACACCAGTTCACATAAAATAAAAATAAATTTTTTTTAAACTTTATTTATTTATTTGCCTTGGTGTTTGCCTGGAACTGGAACTACAGACAGTTGTTAGCTGCCATGTGGGTGCTGGGAATCGAACCCGGGTCCTCTGGAAGAGCAGACGGTGCTCTCAACCGCTGAGCCATCTCTCCAGCCCCTAAAAAATAAATATTTTTTAAAAAGAATTCAAGATCTTCCTAAGTGGTAAGGAGAGTTCAGTGCCAGCCTAGGATACAGGAGACTCCCTAATGGCTGCACAGCACTCATAAGGTTAAGGCAAAGAGAATTGTGTTCAACTTCCAAGGCCCAGCTGGCTCCACACCGTCTCAAAATTTCCAGAAGCAAGATCAAAATATTGAGAGAGAGAGAGAGAGAGAGAGAGAGAGAGAGAGAGAGAGAGAGAGAGAGAGAGAGAGAGAGAGAGAGAGAGAGAACTTGTACTTCGGGTAAATTAAAAAGCCAGATTTTTGTAGTTGGAGCAGGCATTTATATCTCGATGAATCCGGCTTTTGCACTGCCCCCTGGCGTCCGCCCAACATCTACTCCGGGAAAATGAAATATCTATTTCTGGATACCCGAGGCTAGTAAAACAGCCTTATTTACATACATACCCACAATGCATTGCACTCCAGTTAGTGCGAAATTTAAATGAGTACCTCTTTTCTTTATTCTTTCTTGTTTTCTTCTCTTTACAATGATGTAACTTTCAGAGATTTCTGTGAGAGGAAAGCAGGAATCATCACTTACTTTGTGGAACTAGCTACCATCGGTTATTTAGGTGTTACTGTCGGTTGAGAACGTTCGGTGGCGTTGTCGAAGCATACTCTGGTTTCTCTTCAGATCGTATAAATCTTTCGCCTTTTACTAAAGATTTCCGTGGAGAGGAACAACTCTGAGTCTTAAGCCAATTTTTTGAGGTCCTGCTGCACGCAGGACTGTTTTTATGGTGTTAATGTCAGACTGTGTTGAGCTTGAAGGTTTGTTATAACGTGTGGAAGTATTAGTAGCGCTTCCAATCTCTTTTACGTTTGTCGGTGCTAAACTTATTCTGTTCATAATACTTTTTGTACTTTCTTTTCTACTTGTCTTCAGCTTTGATATTAGCAGTGACCTTAGGTCTTCTGGTTCTGTGCAGTTTTGAGTCTTTGAGATAGGGTCTCACTGTGTAATTTTTTAATCCCTCTGTCTTGTAGACCAGGGTTGGCCTTAGACTCAGGTCTACCTTTGTCTCCCAAGAGACAAATTTAAATGTGGTCACTATGACTATGCTTTTTAATAAGCCACTAATTGTTTTATCCTTTTTGTAAGGCTTATGAAGCCAGGACTGATGTGGGTGGTTTATTCCTATATTTCCATCGGGAGGGAATTTATACCAAGAACCAGAGATGACTAGATTACCCAGAGACCTGTGGTGAAACCAAGTAATTTTGCTCTAAGTTTTTTTTTAAATTTTTTTAAAAAGGAAGAAGAAACAATTTAAGAACAAACTACTCTAGTCATCTGTAACTACAGCATCCGTGAGCATTTGCATACAATACACATATTTAAAAATAATTACAATAGATGATATAAATAACGCACAATCCCTGGGACCGATGTCAGGCTGTAGTCTTATCTTCTTCGGAGGATTACAAAGAGTTCCAGACCCAGTTCCATAAGAAGATCATCAGGAAAACACCAAGCCTTCTTCCTGTAACCTACCATCCACTAAAGGGCTGAGGCTCAGTGATAAGACACATCTTCACATACCATCCAAGTTTCTGAGACAGAAGGGGGCTACATTTGTGTATCCCAGATTTTAAGCTGACTCAGCCTAGGGGCTGGTACCCAAAGGTCATAGAAGGTTACATGTTCTCCAGGTCTTAGGATAATGCCGTAGGGACTTTTATTCCAAGGCCCAAGTGGAAGGATACACGTTCCCCTCTACAGATTCCTGCAGCTTGGTCTTGGGAGTAAACCGACAGGGACAGACAGGCTGGGAGGAAGGGTTAGAGGTGGTCTTAAGCCCTCGTGACGGGTCTGCCTTGGAAGGGAGGAGGGTAGGTGTTGGGTCACTGGTAGTGAAGAGAGAAAACTTAGCTCAAGAAACCCCATTTATATTTTAGTAGCTATTTTATAAATAGGTAAAATAAAGTTTAGTCTTGCATTTTTGGCAGGGGTCCTACCCAGTTCTGGGAGGAGAATAGTCATGCCTGACCAGTCCTGGGAAAAGAACAAGTTCTAAAAGAATAAACCTACCAGGGGGCCTCCCCAGTTCTGAGAGAAGAATAGCTTCCTACCTGCCCAGTTCTGGGAGATTAGCTAAAACATCTGCCCAGTTCTGGGAGGGAATAGATTCTTGCTTGCCCAATTCTGGGAAAAACCAGCCACTCCAGGTAGGGTCCAGGTGGGGTTCATCCAGGTGGAGTCCAAAGATACTCTGGGGCAGAAAGACTCTAAGCATGAACCAGTCAGTAGCACCCAGCATTATACCCCCAAGCAACCAACTCTGTTGTAGCTTTGGCCTATAGAAGAACCCTGGTAACCAAGGGCAGCAGCTCCTCCTTGCTCTGTTACCACAGAAGGTTGAATAAGCTCCCTGCCTGACTTGCATTGTGCTGCCAATAAACCTTGCTGTTACATTCCAGACATCCCTTGCCACGTGCAACCTCGCCAGCAAGGAAGACACAACACTGGATCCTTCTCTCTGCAGTTTATTCGGGCCTTTTATTATCTTCTTATCTTTCACTCACTCGCTCATTCTCTCACTTACTCACACTCTCAGACCTTGGGGGGAAGTCCGCTTGTGGCTAAATACCCTCTGGGCCTCCAATCCCGGTAAGCCCATAGGTCCTGAGGTGTGGAAGCCAGCCACCATCCTCGCCTACAGCCAATAAGGAGTTGCTTACTCCCGAGAGCACTCACCATCCCATCAGGAAGGTGGAAGGCGGAAACCAGCGCCACCTTTAGGGCGTGGTACAACACAGCTTTCTACAATCCCTGTCTCTGGTGGTCTCTCTGGGGGTCAAGGTTTGGGCAGAACAGTAGGTGAGGAAGTGCTTCTGCTCACCCAGTGGATCCCTTCTGTGCTCATAGGCTGAGCAGGGAAGGGGCACTGGCCCACTTGAGCTGAGACTCTGGCAGGCGTTGCCCTTCTCCCGCATTCCCTCTGCCTTGCTAAAAACTGTTAGGATGCATTCATAAAAATAGGTACCAAGGTCTCTTCTGTTATTTGGCTACCAAGATCCAGCTATGAAAGTATTAAAATTCAGCAATCAAAAGCCCCCGTTGGCTCACCTAATTTTTTAAATAATTTATTTATTCTTATTTTATGCACATTGGTGTTTTTCCTGCATGCATGTCTGTGTGAGGGGTCAGATCTTGGAGTTACAGTTGTGAGCTACCATGTGGGTGGGTGCTGGGAATTGAACCCGGGTCCTCTTGTAGAGCAATCAGTGCTCTTAACCACTGAGCCATCTCTCCAGTCCCTGGCTCACCTAATTAGCTCACCCAATTAAATTTAAACACTTCACCCTAACACAGGGTTTCCCTTGTACCTTTATAAACGGCCATTTCCCATTGCTACATCTGTCTTCTCTCTATTCAGAGGCAGTCCTTTGTCCCTCCAGGTTAAATATTCCTGCCGCTGCTTCTCCCCATACTCCATTTCCTGACTGTATCTCTTAACCCTAGTCCTCTGTCCCTCTAGGGCAAACAAATCTCTTTCGTGCTGAGAACTTGGCCTTGAGGATCTGGAGTCAACACTTTCCCTTCAGGCAGGTGCTATGGAACATTTGTGACAGCAGAAGCGCTTGTTGCAGGCCAAGAAACTAAGGAGGGTCATGCCGAGTAGTATCCAGCCTTTGGCTCAGTTTCCTGGTCCTCTTTTCTCTCCCCGCCTTCCTCCCTCAGTGTTTAGAATCCTTGGCCGGTCTGGAATTCGCTGTGTGGAACAGGATGGCCTCAAACTTGTATTGGTTGCTTGCCCGGTCTCCCAGCTGCTGGGATTACAGATATAAACCATTACACTTACCTTTTATTTTTGAAACAGAATCTCTGTGTAGCCCTAGCTGTCTTGATACTTGCTAAGTAGACCAGGCTGGCCTTGAACTCACAGAGATCCATTTGCCTCTGTTCCCTCTGTTGGAATTAAAGGTATGTGCCACATGACCAGTCCTTTTTTTAATATTTATTTTCTCATTAGTCTCTCTCTCTCTCTCTCTCTCTCTCTCTCTCTCTCTCTCTCTCTCTCTTTCTCTCTTTTTCTGCCGAAACAAGGTTTCTCTGTGTAGCCCTGGTTATCCTGGAACTCCCTCCGTAGACCAGGCTGGCCTTGAAGTCAAAGATTCCCCTGCCTCTGCCTCCATAGTGCTGGGATTAAAGGCCTGTGCCACCATCCCAGGCTCTAAACTTTTCTTTAATTCCTTTTTACAAATTTGGTTTTGCCCTAAGGGTCACCATTCCAGTCATTCCATTCCTTCCTTCCTTCTTCTTCTTCTTCTTCTTCTTCTTCTTCTTCTTCTTCTTCTTCTTCTTCCTCTTCTTTTGAAACAGGGTTCCCTGGCTGTCCCGGAACTCAGTCTGTAGACTATACCAGGCTGGCCTCAAACTCACATAGATCCACTCTGTCTCGAGTGCAGAGATGAAAGGTGTGGACCTCCAACGCCTGCTCTTTCTTTCTTTTTTCTTTTCTTTCTCTCTCTCTCTCTCTCTCTCTCTCTCTCTCTCTCTCTCTCTCTCTTTTTTTTTTTGGTGTGTGTGTGTTTCTCATCTTTATTTGACACTCAGCAGGTTCGTTCTCATCCACATTGGCTATTTGTAGATTTTTGAGTGTGGTAACTGGCACGTAAGTTACCAACATGTAGAGCTTGTTTGGGGAGTCTTCATCCTCATTACGTTTTCTGGACAAACGCACATGGATACGGTATGGGACATTCCTTGTTCCTTTGGCCCAGACAGCTTTATTGAGCCTGGCATCAATGCGCACATCTGGAGTCCCCATCTCCATCATGGTAAACTTCCGGATTTCTTTGGGTACCCTAGAGACACACGCTTCTTGAAGCCCACTCCATGGATGAGCTTATGAATGTTGATGGTGTATTCTCGAGTCACCACCTCGTTGATGGCACAACGGCCTTTCTCGCCACCCTTCTTTGCGGGAGCCATTCAGCAGGGCCCAAGTAGGAAAAAGTTTATTTCATTTCTTAATCTATTTATCTTCTTCAACACAGAAGTTAGCTTCATTCTGCTTCCTGGTGCTTCTTTTCTCCTCAGATTGTTCTTTTTCCTTATAAATCTTTATGAGCTTAAACACTAGTAACCACACTACAGAGTCTACACTAGGCTGCTTTGAGATTTCCTCTGCCAGTAGAATTAATCCAAAACTCTTCATTTTAGCTTCAAGCAGACTTTTTTTTGTTGTTAACTTATTTATTTATTTAATTATTTGCCTTGGTGTTTGCCTGGAACTGGAACTACAGACAGTTGTTAGCTGCCATGTGGGTGCTGGGAATCGAACCTGGGTCCTCTGGAAGAGCAGATGGTGCTCTAACCACTGAACCATCTCTCCAGCCACCTCAAGCAGACTCTTTAGACAAGAAGGGCAAAAAGCAGCCAAATTCTTCACTAAAAAACCACAGGGACAATGTCTAGGCTACAAATTAAGAGTCTTCTCCTCTGAAACCTTTTGCTCTGCTCTGCACCCCCACAGTTCAAAGCCTCAGTACCACTATCCTCCAAGTTCCTGGTGGGATGACCATTAATGAGCACCTAAAGTGTTCAAGTGCTTTTCTAGTCCACAGTCCCAAGGGCCATATATCGTGGAAGGAAGAAAGAAAGAAAAAGAGAGAGAAAGAAAAGAAAGTCTTACCCCAGTCCCTAATAACAACTTCTGCCTTAGTTAGGGTTTCTATTTCTGAAAAGGGACATCACATCATGACCAGGGCAACTCTTATAAAGGAAAACATTTAATTGGGGCTTTTGGTTGAGAGGTTCAGTCCATTATCATCACAGGAATACATGATGGCGCGTGGGCAGACTTGGTGCTAGAGCTGAGAGTCCGACATTTTGCTGGCAACAGAAAGTTAACTGAGACACTGGGTGCCCATCCTGAGCACATATGAGACCTCAGAGCCTGCCTCCACAGTGACATACTTCTTCCAACAAGGCTAAACCTTTTTCAACAAAGGGACATCTCCTAATAGTGCTACTCCTTTTAGGGACCATTTTCTCTCAAAGCACCACAGCACCCATACACATAAAACAAAAATAAATAAATCTTTTGAAAATCACATTTTAGGGCTGGAGAGATGCTCAGAGGTTAAGAACACTGACTGTTCTTCCAGAGGTCCTGAGTTCAGTTCCCATCAACCACATGGTGGCTCACAACCATCTATCTTGAGATCTGGTGCCCTCTTCTGGCACACAGGCATAGCGGAGGCAGAATGTATACATAAATAAATCTTTAAAAAATGACATTTTAATTGTACTGGTTAGCTCCATGTCAACTTGATACAAGCTGGAGTCATCAGAGAGGGGAGCCCTAGTTCAGAAAATGCCTCCATAAGATCCAGCTGTAAGGCATTTTCTTAATTAGTGATCAGTGGGGGAGGGCCCTGCCCATTGTGGGCAAGGTCATCCCTGGACAGACGGTCCTATGAAAATAGCTAGAGCATGTTACCATATGGGCAGCAGGAGAAGAACATTTGCTGGAAACTGTGTCAAGGGTCATCCTTGAGGTAAGTCAGGCATCAGGCCTAGAGACATCCTCCAGATAAGTCTAGTTAGCCAACTGAAAGGGGTCCTCTATATTGTGCCCAGCCCAGGGAGAGCTGCTAAGCTATGGTAGACTGTAACCCTTGACCTTCAGGGCCTCCCAACTGGAGAGATGACTGAGTAGTTAAGAGTACTTGTTGCTCTTATAGAAAACCTGAGTTTAGTTTCCAGAAAACATATGGTGGCTCACAACCATATCTACCCTCTTCTGAATTCCATGGGCACCAGACATGCATGGACATACATGATGGCAAAATATTCATACACATAAATTTTTAAAATAAAAGCAGGCAAGTGAGCTGATATGCTGTAATTCAAGTGAACTGACTTCCTACCAACCCCCAACTCATGTATTGAGGTCCTATCATGTAGGAAGAACATCGGTGTCTTAGTCACTGTTACTATGGGTGTGATGAAACTCCATGAGAATTTGGGGAGGGAAGTGTTGATTTTGCTCACAGTTCCATATAATAGTTCATCATCAAAGTAGGAAATCACACAGAGCAGGAACCTGGAGGCAGAAGCTAATGCAGAAGCCATGAAAGGGTGCCTCAGAAATGCAAAGCTGGTGAACCTGAGATTTACCTCAAAGGCTAGGAAATCATAGGGAAGCTATAAAGCAGCCCAGTGCCTGTCATGCACACCCAGCCTCCATTCCTGTGTCCCAGGGTGAGCTCAGCTGGTGCTCAGCACATTTGTAAAATTAATGTATCAAGACACTTTTCAAGGCTTTTATTTTATTTTGAGACAGGTTTTTTTTGTTCTTTGTAACCTTAGCTGGCCTGGAACTCACTTTGTACAACAGGTTGATCTCCGGCCAGAGAGATACTCCTTGCCTCTAAGTGTTAGGGTTAAAGGTATGGACCACCAAAACTCCCAACCAAAATATTTGCATCCAATCTGTACTGGTTGGTTTTGTGTTTCAACTTGTTAAGTTAGACATTAAAAGAAGGAGCCTCAGTTGAAGAATTGCCTCGATGAGACCCAGCTGTAAGGCATTTTCTCATTTAGTGATCAATGGGGATCATTGTGGGTGGTGAGAGCCATGGATGGGATGTTTACCCTGGGTTCTGTAAGAAAGCTGGCTGAGCAAGCCATAGGAAGGTAGGACCCTCTATGGCCTCTGCATCAACTCCTGCATCAGCATCCTGCCCTGTTTGAGGTTTTGTTCTGACTTCCTACAGTGATGAATAGTAACACTGAATAAAGTGCAAGCCAAATAAAGACAATAAATCCTTTCCACCCCAACTTGATCATCTTCTTCTTCTTCTTCTCCTTCTTCTTCTTCTTCTTCTTCTTCTTCTTCTTCTTCTTCTTCTTCTTCTTCTTCTTCTTCTTCTTCTTCTTGCTCCTCCTCCTCCTTCTTTTTAAGGTCATAGTGTTTTGTCAAAGCAATATACACCCTAAGACAATAGCCATCCACTATTACCTTCCTCCAACTTAGTACACGAGACTTCCTCCCTCCTCATGTTCTTTTATTGTTTATTGTTTGTTGTTGAAATCAAGTTCTTATACTAACCTCCTGAGTGCAATTAGTGCCGCCCAAATGCCCATGGGTGTGGAGTCACACTGGAGCAGGAGCCACCGATGGCACTCCCCTCCCTCAGTAGCCTTCAACTGCCAATAGCTCCCTCTCTAAGGGTGGGGCTTCGGAGACCCCCTTCCCGAACAGTCAGACTCTGTGTTTGGTCCGTATACTCCCGTAAATACGGCTTTCGTCCTGCGCACCCCCTGGCGGTGGCGCAGCGCAAGCACAGGGATAAAGGCCGGCGGTTTAGAAACTGGGTGGTGACTCAGCATCTTTTACATACCCACAATGCATTGCACACAGGCTCAGGCTTACATTTAAAAATGATCTCTTTTATTTACTTATTTTTTCTTTTTTCTGAATAGTGATACGGCTTCCGGAGACTGAATGTGAGCCGAAAGCAGAAGTTATTGACCACTTACTTTGTGCATGTGAAGGTTCCCATTGGTTATGTAGGAGTTGCCGGCGGGCGAGGATGGAGGGCGGAGTGTCTACGTCATACTCTGGTTTCTCTTCAGATCGTATAAATCTTTCGCCTTTTACTAAAGATTTCCGTGGAGAGGAACAACTCTGAGTCTTAACCCAATTTTTTGAGGTCTTGCCTTTGCAAGACTACTTATTATTGTTTAAAAAATAGATTTAGCTTCTGCTTATGGCAGCTTTGAGAACTTCTGACACATACAGGCTGGCTAAACGTTTGTGGTGGTAAATATCTGCAGAAAAATCAGGTTTAAGCTCACGGTTCTGGCCCACTTCTTCACCCGTTCATTTTTCCCTCTGGACTTCCAAACCTGTGTTTTTCTGTGTATTTTCTATCTTAAACTGTTTGCCATAGATCAGCCCATGTCTGGAAAACCAGAAATAAAGATGTGTTCTACCACCGCCTGTCTTGCATAGTATTGTCCCCAAGTCTATCCTCAGCCTTCTCAAAAATACTCCATGATAGACTCTTCCTCCAGTCAGACTTCTTGTATTTAAGTGTCCATATCAGGATGGGCAAGAAAGGAGGCGACAGGGGGCCAGATTTCTGTGAGTTCCAGGACAGTCTGGCCTACAACAGACCCATTCTCAAAGGCCAAAGAAAACAGGCAGGTTTAGCGGGTCCTAAGTTCTAAGATACGATTTTAGAAGCTCTCTCTCTCTCCTTTCCCTCTTGACAATTTAAACCCAACCAAGGAGATGGAGAGAGGAGTCAAGAGTGCTTACTGCTTCCAAAGAGAACCGAGCTGGTCTCCCAGCAACGCATCCTGGAGCTTACAACCACCTGTGCCTCCAACTACTCCAAGCAATGGATCTGATGCTCGCTTCTGGCCTCTGAAACCTGAATCCAGACACATAATTAAAAATAAATATTAAAAATATAAGATAAGGGACTGGAGAGATGGCTCAGCGGTTAAGAGCACTGTCTGTTCTTCCGGAGGACCTGAGTTCGATTCCCAGCATCCACATGGCAGCTAACAACTGTCTGTAAGCTTGACACCTTTACACAGTTAAACATACAGACAAAAAACAAAAAAACAAAAAAACAACAAAAAAAAAACTACACAACACAAACTCTCTCTGTCTTGCTTCTTTTCTCCCAGGAGCATCTCTCTCTCTCTCTCTCTCTCTCTCTCTCTCTCTCTCTCTCTCTCTCCTCTCCATCCCTCCTACCCTCTGTTAGTATAACATTAAAATCTTTCTTTTTAAAAACTTTTTATTTATTTGCCTTGGTGTTTGCCTGGAACTGGGAACTGGACAGCTGTGAGCTGCCATGTGGGCACTGAGAATTGAACCTCGGTTTGGAACAGTCAGTGTTCTTCAACGCTGAGTCATCTCTCCAGCCTCAATAAAGTCCTTCTAATAGAAACAGTTTAAGAGTCTCCTGCCTCTAAGTGTCTCCTACTGCCCGCCACTACCTCCCACCATCTCCTGCACAGGGCATGAGGCCTCTCCATTCATAGACACCTACATGCTATATGGGTAAAAGTGTTATTGTATCATGCCAGATCAAAATGATTCCAACACTTCCTGAACATGCTTTGAGTTAGGGTCCTCAGACCCCATATTCCAAAACCCCTGGACATCAGGATTCTTCTCAGTTTTATAAAAACTATTATGCTTCATACCTGTCTTCATTAAAATCATCCTTTGGAATCACTTTAAGGCATTTTAACTTCCTGAGCTGGGCATAGTGACATAAACCAGTAATCCAAGCACTTGAGAGAGAGGCAGAGGCAGAGACAGAATTGCCCATGAATCTGAGGACATCCTAAGCTACCCAGTGAGTTTCAGGTTATCCAAGGCTCCATATTGGGAACCTGCCTAACAAGCAATTATAACTTTACAACTACCCTCCACCCCCATAGCCTTTCAGAGAGGTCCACATTCACCTCAGATACATAACTCAGCCCTTACAGAATACTGGAGAGCTTGCCTGCCCCTAACCCACCTCCGCATCAGAACTATCTTCCGGTAACTAAACCTTTTGGGATCTATTAATTTAGCAGATCACTAACTTCCACCAGCCTCCAGCTAAGAATGTCCTCATACATTTGTTTGAAGGAGACCTAGTCATATTCTCCTGTGGCTGGCAAACATTTAAAACTTTCTTGATGTATGAAATTTTCTTGTTCTGACAAATTACAAGATTTCATAAAACTGCTTCCTTGTTGGAATATAAAATTTAGAGTAACCTAGATATGTGTTCCTGAGTCATGAATAAATGATTTGGCTCCAGAATAAATTATCACTAGGCTTGTTTGTTTTTAAAGTCAGGGTTTCTCTGTGTGACAGTTCTGGCCTTTCTGGAACATGCTTTGTAGACTAGGCTGGCCTGAACTCACAGAGATCCTCCTGCCTCTGGGGCCTGAGTGCTGGGATTAAACATGTGCACCACCACCACCCAGCTTTTTTTTTTTTTTTCTTTTAACAGTTCCATGTGGTGAATCATCTGTAGCTCCAGTGCTATGGAATCTGACACCTTCTTCTGACCTCCATGGCCATCAAGGCACATCTGTGGTACATATGCAGGCAAAACACACACACAAAAGTAAATAATCTTTAAAAAGGACTGAAAAGAGACCCACATGGCCTTGAGTACTGTCTCATATAGTCAATGGTATCCTTTGTGACATCTTTCTTTTAAACATATTTATATGTGTATGTGCCTGATGTATGCATATGTACTGTGTGCAGCACACATCGGGACAGGTGTCGGGAGTCATGGGGTCTCTTGGAACTGAAGTTAGAGAGAGTTATGAGCCTCTAGACATTATATTTCTGAATTGTAATGTTGCTTTGCTTGTGAATAGTTTCCTTTCTACTTTGCAGAGGAAGGGGGGGGAAAGAAGTGGGAGAGCAGGTAGGCATCTTCATGGGAAGACTCCTATAAAGGGCTCATGGGTGGCTTTCTCCAAGGGGCCACTCCTATAATGACACACGGGAGGCTTTTGTGGTCATACCTCTCCTGGGTGTGCCCACCAAGTTTCTCCTATTCCCACCTGTCCCTTGTTTAATTTATCCTTCTGCTAAGGCTGGTGCCTTCCAGCTGACAGGCCATTCAGCTGTAGAAGGTTGAGCATATCTCAGACCTCTCAACCATTTCTATCAACACCAACACCTGTCTACCACCCCAGAGAACCTTCTGACCCCTAAGTGATTCACAGGCTGGTCTCTGGAGTTCAACGAGATCCAACTGTCCTCCCTCTAGAGTGTTTGAGTGTGTGTAGGTATTAAAGATGTGCCGACCACAGCTGAGCCATTCTGGCCTTCAGTTTCCTACAATAACCACCGCCTCCACAATAAAAAACGTCACTCAAGCCTTTGATGCATTAGGGTTCTACACCCTATGATGAATCAGTGTCTCCAGGCTCCCATGACATATGAGAGAGTGTGCCGGGGTGAGTGTGAGGGCAGGGTAGATATCTTGGTTCCTTATCAATGATTTTGAATTGACCTTGTTGTCAGGGGAACATGTTGAGACACAAACTCCCAAAAAGAAAGTATTTGGAGCCCAACTCCCAATGAGCCATCTGGTCTTGCCCCAGATGGCACAAAGGACAACTGGCACCATCAAATTTACTACTTAAGATGGTGAGGGGTCCATGTAGCTACACAGATATGGACCCCACACACGTTTCAGAGGACACAGGCCAAGTAAGTCTCTTAAGAGAGCAAGAAAACTACCCCCATTCCCTCTCACAGAGGTAATTCTCTCTGAGACACGTTGTCTCTCACTGAGTCTCCACCCCCAGCATATTTCCTTTACAAAAATTAATTGTTGTAAGGAATGGTGGCACAAGCCTTTAATAAATCTCAGTACTGTGGAGCCAGGGACAGGTGAATTTCTGAGAGTCTGAGTCCACCCTTTGTCTATAATATGAGTTCCAGTTACACAGAGAAACCCTGCCTCCAAATTACAACCAACCAACCAACCAAACCAAACCAAACAGTGTTCTAATGGCCCCTGGCCTCCTGCTCTTTAGCTGTCACAACCCCAGACCACACCTGTGAATGTGGGTGATGGTGAAAGGGAGTATCGATTCACCCTAACATGATGGGACTGTCTTCAAGCCCTGCACTAGGGAGTTAGAGGCAGGCAGACCTGAGTTCAAGGTCAGCCTGGTCCATATATGGAGCGCTCGTCTAGCATAGTCCTTAAAAGTCAACAAATGAATAAACAGAACACCTTTGTGGAAGACCAAGGACCAAGTTTGATGTGGTGACCTACGCCTGTTGTCCCAGCACTAGGGAATAGTAGGCAGAAGGATCTCAAGTTCAGAGTCGTTTTCGGCTTCATGGAGAGATTGAGGCTAACCTGGGCTACAAGAGACCCTTTCTCGAACAGCTCCAATCAAGCAAAAAAACCAAACCAAACCAAAAAACCCCCACCCCCACCCCGCAGCTGTCTAGTTGCATTATTCTCGGATTGCCTTAAGTCTAAAGTGAGGAAAGTTAGGGTGCCTCTCTGCCCTTCTCTAGACCCTCTCACTTCGGACCCCTGTATCTTTGAACTTTCCCTTATCAGTGCTTGGCACACAGTCCAGTGTCGTAGGGCTTAAGGACCCCGGATCCTCAATACTTGGAGTTAAATGAATGTACTGACATACTCATTTAGATTGATTGATGCCGAAGGTGGCATCCAGCATCTCGTGAACAGACAAGTGTTGTACAATTTGCTATACTTCTCCTGGGGTGACAGTTTCACTCCAGACTGCTTAATAATAGCCTGAAATCCGAAAGTTTGGCGTTTGCGGTAATCCTACTTGGTCTACACCTTTACAACAGACAAAAAGAAAATCCGCCATTGCCAGAGACCTCAGCCTGGCGCCTTAACCTCATTTACATACCCATAATGCACTGCACAGGCGTGAACACGTTTTTAAAACAAAAACTGATTTCTTTTTTCTATCTTGGTTTCTATCACAATGGTACGACTTCATCAAACTTATGTAAGAATAACCCAGAAACATTCCGTAATGTTGTTAATAAAAAAGTTACCATTTGTTGGTTAAGATTTAAATACTACATGTAGCCAGTTCGTAGAGACTTCTGTTTTGACAGCCCTTTGTTGGAGGTGACTCTTTTTTATTTTTGTACAACTTATCAATATAGAGAAAAATAAAGAGAAACTTTTGGAAGCCATGATATCTGTCAATGCAGGGCTGCATTTCTTTTAAAATTGAAGCGTTGCTCCGAGGAGTGCGTTTGATCTAGCCTACCCTCTTGCGCATGCTCAAGTCCTTTTAATAGTCCTCAGCACTCTCTGAGTAAACAACAGTCCACGTATTTTGTGGAATTCAGACATTCGATCAAATTCGAGGAGGATCTGGAAAGGAAAGCCGAGAGGTTGGAGAGCAGCTGAGCTCTGGTGCTCTCACAGACAGACAGCTCTGGGAGTTGGTTCACTGAGCCTATTGCTTATCTAGCTTGCACACATCATAATCAGCTCTATAAAACCTGCAGGTGCTGGTGTGTGCTTAAGACAATAAGGCAGTTAGTTCTCGTTCTCTCAGGTTTATTTATTTATTACATATACCGCATACAGAGGAGGGCACCAAATCTCATTATAGATGGTTGTGAGCCACCATGTGATTGCTTGAAATCCAACTCAGGACTTCTGGAAGAGCAGTCAGTGCTCTTAACCTCTGAGCCATCTCTCCAGCCCTTTTTTTTTTTTTTTTTTGAAATGGGGTGGGCAGAGAACCTCAACTAAACCAGAAAAGAAAATTTTACAATTCCTTCCTAACCTACTCTGGGGAATTCTTTTTCACTTTTTCTTCCTTTATGCTAACTTTCCCAGCTGGCTATATATAGTGGTTCCAGCCTTTAGCTTTATTTATTTGCCTTGGTGTTTGCCTGGAGCTGGAACTACAGACAGTTGTTAGCTGCCATGTGGGTGCTGGGAATCGAACCCGGGTCCTCTGGAAGAGCAGACGGTGGTCTTAACCGCTGAGCCATCTCTCCAGCCCCGGTTCCAGCCTTTAATCTCAGCACTGAGGAGTCAGAAGCAGATATCTGACTTCTTAATCCCAGTACTCAGAAGACAGAAGCAGACAAGATACCTGAGTTCTGAACTGGTCTGAGCTACTTACTTCGATCCTGTGTGGGAAACAACGTCAACAAAGTCCCTTAGAGACACAATAGCAAAAAACCCAACAAAATTTAATGACAATTTATAACTCAAACAAAAATGAACAAAACCCTCAACAAGGTCCAGCAGTGGTGATGCATGCATGCCTTTAAACCCTGGGCCCTACATTCTAGGCCAGCACACCTCCACTAGCTGCATCCTCAGGTCTGTGATGGGTCTTTTGTTTACTGACACTCCCCATCTTACACTGTTGCCCTGAGATTGACACACAGAAACCAGGTAAATACAGGAGAGAACTGAACCCAGCAGGTGTCCTCACCTTCATAGGAGCAACCATAGCACGTAAATCAGCCCTCCCCCCCATGCCTGCAAGGCTGAACTTGGGACCTGGAGGCAGGGGAAGCAGCAGCTTGCGCCCATTAGAAAACAGTCAGGGAAGGTCCTAGAACACCTGCTTCTTCCATGGACCTTCCTATGGGGAATCGCCTATAGCTGCTGCGTGCCAGAGGCTGAGGCAGGGGAATTGTGAGATCAACGACAGTTTACACTTTATGGAGATCAAGACCCTGGATCAATATATTTGCATGTAAAACACACACACACACACACACATTTTTGAGCAATCTAGAACATGGTTATGCAGCTCAGCAGGGTAGGACAGGCTTATGCTCTAAGCACCTTGGGAGGCTGAGGAAGGGCAGAGGCAGAAGCATTGGGAGTCTGAGAAAAGCTTGAACTACTTAGCAAATTGCAGCCTTCTAGGCTACACAGTGAAGCTCTGTCTTGAACCAAACATGAACCAAGACAAACAGTAGTGATGGCAGCACCCACTGTCCTTTGGCCTGTCAGTCACTTCTCTGGGTGGAGTGTGTCATGGAGGCCCTCCAGGGTACTCTCAAAACCAATCTTCGATGCCTTTCACTGCAGTTCATCGCTCAGATGTAGTTCTCGGCATTTCCATTGTTATTTTAGTAGTTGGGGCCCAGGGTGTCATTAGGTGTCCCCAGAAAAACTGGAACTTGTTATGTACAGCAGGCTGGCTCTGAACTCACAGAGATCCTCCTGCCTCTGCCTCCTGAGTGCTGGGACTACAGACTGAATTGCCGTACTTGACTGCTTAGACGTTCTAACCTGGAATCATAGATCCAACCAGATTGTACAGGGACATGGTCCAGCCCTAAGGAGGTGCACAGCACTTGGGGCCTCTTTGGCTCAGCTGCTATGCATCAGTTCATCAAGTTTGGACTTGATGCTCTGGCTCCTTTATCTGTGTGTCACTTTGTCACTGCAGCAGGAGCCACAGCAGTGCCAGGCACCCTGGGAAAATATGTCTAGGCCTGAGAAGCAAGAAGAGAAGTGACTGGGTGGACACTCAGGGTCCAAGTGAGTGTAAGAAGACTTGTTTATGTGATTCCCATCCACAAGCACCATTTTCTGCAATGTAGTCAAATACTCCAAGAGATACATATCTGCCTCTGCATCCTCTTTACACTAAATGCTCCGTCCTTTATTAATTATGTAACTATAACACTTGCAGTTCCTTGAACACATGAAGATGTATCCACTGAGTCATTTCTGATTGTGTTTTAAAAACTCACAGTTGTCACTATTTATACTCACAGAGGAAAGGCAGGGCCTTGCTCAAATGTCTGAGACACTGTCTGGGAACAAGTACTTTACTGAGCCAGCCCCGCCCCCCTTGACCAGTACTGATGGAGCATGTGCTGGCTACAGAATAAGTGTTGAGGAAATGGCAGTGCTCACCAGATACAAGGTGCTGCTGCTCCCAGGCCATGGACACTTAGTTCAAGAGGAAAGAGTCATTCTTCAAATCCAGAGAATAACTAGAGTCCACAGCCTGAAGGTGTGTGGTAGCACGTTTGTAATAGCAATACTCCACTGCCGGAGGGTCACTGTTCACTGTAGTGAATCTGAGGCCAATCTAGGCTAAGACCCTGTCTAAAAAAAAACCAGAGCAAGTGAACAGCCCTGTCTGCACCAAGTACCTCATGCTTCCCTGCTGATCCTTGTTTGACTAGATAAAGGAACTGAGAAGGAGTGGCCTCTCAGGGAGCCAGTGGACAGAAATGCTTGGTCAGGGGACAAGGTTAATGTTACAGTGGCAATGAACCCCAAGCAGCCCAGTTATAAACAAACAAACAAACGGCAAACAAGGCAGAAAGGCGTGGAACATGCCTTTAATCCCAGCACTCAGCATGCAGATCCCTGTGAGTTCAAGGCCAGCTTGGTCTACATAGTGAGTTCCAGGGCAGCCAGAGCTACAGAGAAAAACCCTGTCTCTGGGTGGGGGTCAGGGTGTAGAGTGGAGATGTGGGAGTGTGATGGTGGGGAGGTAGTGGTCCAGCATCTGGGAACCTTGGATATTTCTTATTGGGGGAAAGTAAAATATCTCACTTTAGGTGTGTGTGTCTATGTGTGTCATTTTAGAATGTTTATTTGTTTTGGTTTTTTTGAAACAGGGTCTGTACATAGCCCAGGCTAGCCTAGAACTCATTACATTGACCAAGCTGGCCATGAACTCACAGTGATCCTCCTGTTTCTGCCTCCGAGTGTGGAGATTGAAGGTGTGTGCCACCATGCACCATGCCCAGCATTAGAGTTGGTTAGTAGGGAAAGCTCATGCCTCTGTGGAGAGGAATGAATGTGAAAGGCTGCCCTCTGCTCTGAAGGAATCTGTAGTAGCCAGCCAGTGGCTGGAAACAGGATTCCTGTGTCATGCTGTCCTTGTTGTCTAGGAAAGACCTTTTCATTGGAAGATGAAGTTAGGGTTGACATTTGCCCAGACACATCACTGCAGTTCTTACTTTGGGGACTCTGTGTAACCAGAAAACCCTTGGTTCTGGCCTCTTCCCCTCAGCCTCCCAGAACCTGCAGTCACTTCCTGTCCCCTATAAATGTAATCCTGGATGACTTTAACTCTGTAAAGTTCAGCTAACCAGTACCTCCTTGAGCCTCCTCTGTAGAATCTGTGTTTAGGGAACTCTTAAGATTTTTTTCTTCTAATCTTTTAATCTGCCCATGAATACAAATCTACTTATAAATATGAACATTTTATAGTCTAGGAGAAGAAGCATTTAGAGTTAGCAGGAAAAATCTAAAACTTTTGTACATAGGCAGCTATTTCCAAGGTGCCCACATATTCGGAGCAGCAGAGGAATTCTTTGCTCCTAGAGTCTAGGAAAACCAGGGCACCAGACTTTTATTCACATCTAGACAAGACTGCCACCTTCTGGCTGTACTGAGGAAGCACGTGTCAACATGAATTTCCTTTTCCAGGGGAATGTGCTTGGCAGGCTGTACTGACCAGGCAGCCCTATGCTCTGTGATACCTGTGTGTTCTGCTGCTCTTTTAACTACATCCTATTCCAGCACTAATACTGAAACACTAAAATAGATTAGTTTACCACATCATAATCAAAAACCAATGTTGAAACACCGTAAGTTGATTAAATTTTAGATACAGAGTCTTCACTATTTTGGTTATGTAGATCAAACTGTCCCTGAAGTGGTGGCAATCCTCCTGTGTCAGTCTCCTTCATTTGGGATTACAGGGATATGTCACCATGCCCAGCTAAAAATACTTTTAGACATTTGTTTCTTAAGGGCTGAGAGGTTCAGTGGACAAAGGCACTTGAAGCTGAGTAAGATCCCCAGGACCACATGGTGGACAGACACAATTCTGTCAGGTGTCCTCTGGCCTTACAAGGCTGTGGCCCGCACATGTCCCCATAAATAATAAATGACACATGTACTAAAGGGCAGGGAGAGACTGCAGCTCAAGCACTTGGCAAGCAAGCTTGAGAAGTAGAGGTCATGACCCCAGCACCCAGGTACATGCTGGGCTGGCATGGTGGACAGACTGTACCCTCAGTACTAGGGAGCTAGAGACGGGACCCCAGGGGTAAGCTGGCCAGCCTAACACACAGATGAGTTCACATATGGGAACTTACAAGCGTGCACACACCCAATTTGAATGTCTAGCAAGATGTAGGAAGCCTAATGTCTCAGCTGAGAAAAGTTGAGATAAGTGGGCCTCTTGAATCTAGGAGTTCAAGGCCATCCTGGATGATGCAGCAAGTATCAACCCAAGATATAAGCAGAAATGCATTTTCATTATCGCTAATTATTTTGGAGACAGTGTTTCTATGTAGTCCTGGCTGCCCAGGACTACATAGAGTAGACTGTCCTCCATCTCAGAGACCTCTCCCTCCTGAGTGCTGAGACTAAAGGTGTCATCGAGCCTGGTTCATTAATATTTTTAAAGGCCAGAAAGTCAATGAAGTCTTAAAAGTATTGATACTTGTTTTTCCAGAGAAGCTGGGTTGAAATCCCACTACCTGCATGGTGGCTCCCAGCTCTCTGTAACTCCAGTTCTAGGATTCTGAGACCCTTTCTGGACTCCATGTCATGAATGTGGTTCACAGACATATATGCCAGCAAAACATTTATTTTGTTTTAGGGTTTCTATTGCTGTGAAGAGACACCATGATCACAGCAAATCTTTTTTTAAAAAATTTATTTATTAAGTATACAGTGTTCTGCTTTCATGCCTAAAGAGGAGACCAGATCTCACTACAGATGGTTCTGAGTCACCATGTGGTTGCTTGGAATTAAACTCAGGACCTGTAGAAGACCATAGAGTGCTCTTAATCTCTGAGCCATCTCTCCAGCACTGACTACAGCAAGTCTTATAAAGGAAATCATTTAATAAGGGGCTTATGCTTTTAGAAGTTTAGTTCATTACCAACCAGCATGGTGGGACATGGTGGTATGCAGGAAGAGTTGGTGCTGAAGTTTAACCTGACGTGCTGGCAACAGGAAGTGAACTGAGATTCTGGGTGCATCTTGAGCTTATGACACCTCACTGTCTGCCTACACAAGCCCATACCTACATCAACAAAGCCACACCTCCTAACGGTTCTTCCAAACTTGTAGTCATATCATAATGCAAAATACATTCAGTCCAAGTTCAAAAGTCCCCATAGTCTATAACAATCAGAAACTTACTTAAAAGCGTAGAGTTCAGAGTCTCTTCTGAAAGTCATGTAATGCCTTAAGGGTAATACCCTGTAAAATCAAAATAAAAAAGGAGATCCCCTGACCCACAGGACTTCAACACGGGAGACCACCTACGAGAGAGAATGAAGGGAAGGGAGACGCAAAGGAAGGCAGCAAGACAAATGGGATTCTGATCGAGCTGCAATTTATTGCGATTCTATACATGCTTATATAGCAGAATATGGGGAGGGGGCAATCTTCAAACACCTGCAGGAAGCTGGCCAGGGGAGCAGGATATTGGCAGGGTAAAAAGGTGACTGGTATTGCTTCAGGGGATGGTAACCTAACCATAGAATGTTCTTGCTATTCTATTCTTTAGAGCTACCTTTATGGGAGGACTGCTAAGTAACCTAGCCACAGAATGTTCCTGTTATTCTATTCTTTAGAGTTACTTCTCTGTTACTGTGACGCAAACCAGAACATCTATTTTACTTTGGGAGAACATCTATTCTACCTGGGAGAACATCTATTTTACTTGGAAGAATGTCTATTCTACTTGGGAGAACATCGTGCTGGCTCAGTGGTTGGTTTCTCAGTCAGTTCCATGGGAGCCTTTAGCTAGAGGCCTAGAGGCTCAAGCCAGGGTCTTGGTCCCTGACAGAGATCACATACTTTTTTTTTTTAATTTTTTTTTTAAGATTTATTTATTTATTATGGGGGCTGGAGAGATGGCTCAGAGGTTAAGAGCACTGACTGTTCTTCCAGAGGACCTGAGTTCAATTCCCAGCAAAACCACATGGTGGCTCACAACCATCTATGATGAGGTCTGGTGCCCTCTTCTGTAAAACTGTATGCATAATAAATAAATAAATCACAACTCATCATAGATGGTTGTGAGCCACCATGTGGTTTTGCTGGGAATTGAACTCAGGTCCTCTGGAAGAACAGTCAGTGCTCTTAACCTCTGAGCCATCTCTCCAGCCCCGAGATCACATACTTTTTTTTTTTTTTTTTTTGATTTATTTATTTATTATGCATACAGTTTTACAGAAGAGGGCACCAGACCTCATCATAGATGGTTATGAGCCACCATGTGGTTTTGCTGGGAATTGAACTCAGGACCTCTGGAAGAACAGTCAGTGCTCTTAACCTCTGAGCCATCTCTCCAGCCCCGAGATCACATACTTTTAACAAGTATCCATAATAAATAAACCTTAACAAAGATCCAGTATGGTAATATATTCTATATTTAATAAAATCAGGGTGGAATAATAGAAGACAGAATCACCCACAGTTAAGCCATGAAGGTCAGAGAGAAATGACCCATGCCTTAATATATTCACAGGAAATGTAAGAGTGGTGATCCAGCCTTTAGTCCTATCTTTCTAGAGACAGGTTGCTGGTCTTCTTCAAACAATTCAGAGATCTACAGAATATTTAGATATTTTATCCACTTAAAATATTTTAATAACAGAATATTTCAATATATTTTAATCCAGGTATTAATGCTTAAGATATTTTAATACAGAATATTAAGATATTTTATTCACTTAAGATATTTTAAAATAGCCACTTAAGATATTTTAATAACAGGTTCTTTTTATTTTTATGACAATAAGACATGCCTGCTTCTGAAAGCACCCATGTCATTCAGAGAAGATGATGGACATTGAAGAAACTCCATATGGAGTTGACTTTCTTTATGGCAAAAGTTAGCTACTGGGCAAGAAAGTGCCCTTGCCACAACTGCTGACAGTATGATGTCCAAAAATGGACAAGCAGGATACACAAAATAAAACTTCCAAGCCCTGCCAGGAAAGGTAGGAAGGTCTTTAGGAATATCCTGCTTCACAGAGAAGTCTGTCAGATAGGCTAGGCCTGTAGTCTGAAGAGGGATGTTCCAACGCCACATAGGAACCTTGGGTGAATGGCCAAGCATAGCACTGTTCCTGACATTTTTCACATTTTTTGGAAGTCGCCTGCTTGCACTTCCTGTTTTCTCAGCTAATATTATTTTCTTCTTGGGTCTCTGAGGGAGTTGAAGATGAGATAATTATAGTTATAATTTTCTAGTGACAGTTTTAGAAAAGAAACTCACTAAGAGGTTAGAGTTTGGGGCTGGAGAGATGGCTCAGCAGTTACGAGCACTGACTGCTCTTCCAGAGGACCTGAGTTTGATTCCCAGCATCCACATGGCAGCTAACAACTGTCTGTAATTCCAAGATCTGACACTCTTACACAGTTATACATGTGGGCAAAAGACAAATTCACATAAAATAAATATATATATAAAAAAGAGGGGGGCTGGAGAGATGGCTCAGCGGTTAAGAGCACCATCTGCTCTTCCAGAGGACCCGGGTTCGATTCCCAGCACCCACATGGCAGCTAACAACTGTCTGTAGTTCCAGTTCCAGGCAAACACCAAGGCAAATAAATAAATAAATAAAGTTTAAAAAAAAAAGAGGGAAGTGTGAGAGACATCAGAAGATAGTTCTCAGTTAGTAATATGAGTCAGATAGAAGGTGAATTAGCTACAATCCTTTGTACTCAGCAAAATAGGATAAATGAGGAATATTTTCTTTGAATTTGTCAATTGTTAATGGACTGGACAATATTCATGTAATTGTCGCTTACATATGTATGTATATATTTTTTAAAAATTTATTAATTATGTAGAAAGTATTTTGCCTGCATACCAGAGGTGATGGACAGAGTTCATTTTAGACAGTTGTGAGCCACCTTGTGGTTGCTGGGAATTGAACTCAGGACCTCTGGAAGAATTGCCAGTATTCTTAACCTCTGAGTCACCTCCCAGCTCCTGCTTGTATATATTGAATATAATCATTGTACCTATCATATATAGTTTTTCTTATGTTAGTTCTGTCTTTCTTATTTTTGACACGATAGGAGATACATGGTGATATATTGTATGTTTAATAAAATCAGTCTGGAATCACCCACAGTCAAGCCATGAGGGTCAGAGAGTGGTGACCCATACCTTTAATCATCACTTAGGAGACAGAGATCTTTCTGGATTTCTGAGAGTTCCAGGCCTAACAGCCAAACTATGGTAGATCCTAACTCTAGGATTATGATACAGAACTGAACCAGGGCAGCTTCTTTTTCCTCGAGAAAACATCAAATGGCTGATGATGCTGGTGCAGTGGGAGGGCCTGGAGGACCCGGGGGCCCAGGATTAGGAGGCTGTGGTAACTTCCACAGAGGATTTGGCAGTGGTCTTTAGGGGCCGTGGCCGTGGTTGAGGTTGCTGGGCTCATGGAGGTAAAGCCAAAGACAAGGAGTGGGTCCCCGTCACCAAGCTGAGTCGCCTGGTTAAGGACATGAAGACCAAGTCTCTGGAGGAGATCTACCTGTTCTCCCTTCCCATTAAGGAATTGGAGATCATCGATTTCTTCCTGGGTGCATCCCTAAAGGATGAAGTTCTAAAGATCATGCCAGTGCAGAAGAACACTCGGGCTGGCCAGTGGACCAGGTTTAAGGCTTTTGTGCTACTGGGGACTACAATGGTCATGTTGGGCTATGTGTTAAGTGCTCCAAGGAGGTAGCCACTGCCATCCCAGGAGCCATCATTTTGGCCAAGCTTTCCATTGTTGCTGTGTGTGGAGAGGCTACTGTGGGAACAAGATCGGCAAGCCCCACACTGTTCTGTGTAAAGTGACAGGCCCTTGTGGCTCTGTGTTGGTGCGTCTTATCCCCGCCCCCAGAGGCACTGGCATCTTCTCTGCTCCTGTGCCCAAAAAGCTATTGATGATGGCGGGTATTGTTGACTGCTACACATCAGCCAGGGGCTGCACTGCCACCCTGGACAACTTTGCCAAGGCCACCTTTGATACTATAAGACCTACAGCTAGCTACCTGACCCCTGATCTCTGGAAAGAGACTGTGCTTACCAAGTCTCCTTATCAGGAATTCACTGACCATCTTGTGAAAGCCCACATCAGAGTCTCTATTCAGAGGACCCAGGCTCCAGCTGTGGCCACCACATAATGGTTTTATACAAAAAATACAAAGTGAATTGAGTCTGTTAAAAAAAAGAAAAAAAGAACTGAACCAGGAAGTAAACAGCTAGGTAGAAAAAGATATGTAAGGCAGGAGAAGGCAGAAACTGAGAATTCTGTAGAGGTGACCAGTCAGTCTGAGAACCCATAAAGACAACACTTACCCAGTTCAGCTTCAGGAGATGGCTGGGTGAGCATTGACTGTGGTCTGTTTCCTCTCTCAGATAGTCCAGCTTTTCCTCAATATCTGGCTCTGTGTTTTCATTATATACAAACTAGAATTCATGCAATTACCCAGCTGTAAGGCATTTTCTCATTTAGTGACCAATGGCGGAGGGCCCAGCCCATGGTTGCTAGTCATTGTCTCTAGCCCCCATGGCACCATGGTGGTGTTGGTCCTGGGTTTGTAAGAAAGCAGGGGGGCTGGAGAGATGGCTCAAAGGTTAAGAGCACAGACTGTTCTTCCAGAGGACCTGAGTTCGATTCCCAGCAACCACATGGTGGCTCACAACCATCTATGATGACATCTGGTACCCTCTTCTGTATACTGTGTACATAATCTTAAAAAAAAAGAAAGAAAGAAAGAAAGCAGGCAGAACAAGCCATGGGAAGCAAGCCATTAAGTCTCTCCTTCCACCACCTCTGCATCAGCATCCTGCCCTGTTTGAGGTTTTGTTCTGACTCCCTACAGTGATGAATAGTAACACTGTATAAAGTGCTAGCCAAATAAATCCAATAAATTCTTTGCTCCCCAATTTGATTTTCTCCTCCTCCTTCTTCTTTTTAGGTCATGGTATTTTGTCACATTGTTGTGTTTTTCTCAAGTTCTTATACTAACCTCCTGAGTGCAATTAGTGCCGCCCAAATGCCCATGGGTGTGGAGTCACACTGGAGCAGGAGCCACCGATGGCACTCCCCTCCCTCAGTAGCCTTCAACTGCCAATAGCTCCCTCTCTAAGGGTGGGGCTTCGGAGACCCCCTTCCCGAACAGTCAGACTCTGTGTTTGGTCCGTATACTCCCGTAAATACGGCTTTCGTCCTGCGCACCCCCTGGCGGTGGCGCAGCGCAAGCACAGGGATAAAGGCCGGCGGTTTAGAAACTGGGTGGTGACTCAGCATCTTTTACATACCCACAATGCATTGCACACAGGCTCAGGCTTACATTTAAAAATGATCTCTTTATTTACTTATTTTTTCTTTTTTCTGAATAGTGATACGGCTTCCGGAGACTGAATGTGAGCCGAAAGCAGAAGTTATTGACCACTTACTTTGTGCATGTGAAGGTTCCCATTGGTTATGTAGGAGTTGCAGGCGGGCGAGGATGGTGGGCGGAGTGTCTGCGTCATACTCTGGTTTCTCTTCAGATCGTATAAATCTTTCGCCTTTTACTAAAGATTTCCGTGGAGAGGAACAACTCTGAGTCTTAACCCAATTTTTTGAGGTCCTGCTGTATGCGGGATTATCTGATACTGTTTCAAAAGTAGACCCCACCTTTATTGTAACCAGCAAGCATGTTTCTGTTATCTTTTGAGTTTTCTTAGCTTTAGAGGTTAAGAGTGCTTACCTCTTAATCCAGAGGTCCTGGATTTGATTTCTGCATCCACATGGCGGCTCACAACTGCCTGTAATTCCACGATATGACACTCTTTCACAGACATACGTGCAGGCAAAACACCAATTCACATAAAAGAAAAAATAAGAAAATTGTTATTGGTTATAGTTAGAAAAAACTAAACAAAAGAGATTATATTTAGGGTTCTTGTTTAAAACAAAGAAAAAAGGGTACAGATAGAATAGGATATAAGGGTAGATTATTGAATCTACTTTTTAAGAAGAAATTACTAGCTTTTAATACTTTACATTGGATTTGTTTTTTGTATATTGTATATAAATTCTGTATATTGATATAAGGTTGAGATTAATTTTGTCACTATATATATAGTTGCTGTATATATATATACAGTGACAAAATTAATATATATTCCTGTTTGTTCAAAGTACTATACAATTCAAATAACAATGTAATACAAATTGCTAGTCCAGGAAAGTTATTATTACCAACTAATTAGGATATAAATAAATGCAATTTAGTAGTTAGACATTACAATCAAACTCACAGTCATATTAGATATGTTTCCAAGATCAGATATATTTTAGATGGGCAGGTCTTCTTCAAACACTTCAAAGATCCAAAGAATATGGCATTTAAGATATTTCAAAAACATGAGTCATCATTATTATTATTATTATTATTATTTTGATAATGGGACATCTGCTCCTGGTAGCACCAATCCACTTCAGAGAAGATTATGGACATCAAGGAAACTCCTCCTTATGAGTAGACCTTCTTTGTGACAAAAGTTAGCTACTGGGCAAGAAAGCACTCTTGTTTTGACTGTTGACAATATGATATTCAAGATGGACAAGCAAGAGAATACACAAAAGAATTGTTGAACCTTGCCAAGACAAGGTAGGAAGGACTTTGGGAATATCCTGCTGCTCAGAGAAGTCTGTTATACATGCTAGGCCTATAGGCTGAAGATGGATGCTTCAACAACACAAAAGAACTTTGGGTGACTGTGCAGGCAGCCAGCTGTTTTATTTCTTACATTTTTGGAAGTTGCTATTTACTTAACATTATTTCCTTTTTGGGTCTCTGAGAAATTTGAAGATGAGATAGTTAATAGTTATAGTTTTCTAGTGACAGTTTTAGAAAAGAAACTCACTTAAAAGTTAAGGTGTGGGGGCTGGAGAGATGGCTCAGCGGTTAGGAGCACCCTCTGCTCTTCCAGAGGACCCAGGTTCGATTCCCAGCACCCACATGGCAGCTAACAACTGTCTGTAGTTCCAGTTCCAGGCAAACACCAAGGCAAATAAATAAAGTTAAAAAAAAAAAAAAAGTTAAGGTGTGTAAGTTTAAGAGACATCAAATAGGGGCCTGGAGAAAATAGGGCACAGGGAAAAGTGGTGGGTGGTGACCTACACCCTTAATCCCATAACTCCAGAGACAGAACTTCCTCTGTTCTTGTGAGTTCAAGGCTAGCTATGAAACAGAGTAGTTCACACCATTAATCCTAACCTGCATGGGATACAGCTGAGGAGAAGGGTAGATAAGGACTGTTAGGAACATATCAGAGACAGAAGGGACCAGGAGCGAGGTTGAGAAAGTTGCAAGACAACTGGGTGAGAATTTACTGAGGTGCTTCCTCTCTCTGATATTTCAGCCTTTACCTTGATATTTGGCTCAGAGTCTTTTTTCATACCATCTGAATTCGTGCAACTACACAGCACACCTTTGTGGAAGACCAAAGACCAAGTTTGACATGGTGATCTACGCCTGTTGTCCCAGCACTAGGGAATAGTAGGCAGAAGGATCTCAAGTTCAGAGTCGTTTTCGGCTTCATGGAGAGATTGAGGCTAACCTGGGCTACAAGAGACCCTTTCTCGAACAGCTCCAATCAAGCAAAAAACCAAACCAAACCAAAAAACCCCCACCCCCACCCCGCAGCTGTCTAGTTGCATTATTCTCGGATTGCCTTAAGTCTAAAGTGAGGAAAGTCAGGGTGCCTCTCTGCCCTTCTCTAGACCCTCTCACTTCGGACCCCTGTATCTTCGAACTTTCCCTTATCAGTGCTTGGCACACAGTCCAGTGTCGTAGGGCTTAAGGACCCCGGATCCTCAATACTTGGAGTTAAATGAATGTACTGACATACTCATTTAGAGCTGTTGTTTATTCACTGAGTGATGCCAAAGGTAAGAACCATCGTCTTGTGGACAGACAAGGGCTCTACAATTTACTATACTTCTGGGGTGCTGATTTCCAATTCAGAATGCTCAGAAGCCTGAATTCGGAAAAACTGGTGTTTGCACTGCCCCTGGTGGTCAGCCTACACCTTTACATCGGGAAAAATATTTAAGGTATTTCCCGAGACCAGAGGGTGGCGACTTTGCTTCATTTACATACCCATAATGCACTGCACTTACTTTAAAACCAGAAACAGCTTATTTTTTAGATCTTGGTTCCCTTCACAGTGACACGACTTTCACACATTCATGGTAGCATGATGAAAAAAATTATTATTTTATTTGATAAAACAGTTACCATTTGTTATGAAGGACTTCTCGTCATATAAGTAGAATTAGCAGGCTTTACTCTTCACAGTATACAGCCCTGTTTTAAGACAAGAAGGCTAAATATATACACATTTCCCTTTCCTGTAAAGATAGAAGTGAGATCAGTTTTTGATAGTCCTGTTATGAGCCTATGCAGGGTTGTCTTTTTGTAGTCTTAAAAATATAAATCTAGCTTTCGCATGCACTTCATAGTATACGTGTCACCCACTTATCATGAACTATCCTGAATTGTTCAGTTGTTTTTTTTCTTGCAGTCTGTTTTGGGAAGATATGGCAACATTTATTTAGATGGTAACATTTACTTAACTTCCACTTGCTTTAACTCCTATACCACATCTACAATCCTCCAACTCAACTCTGAAGCTGCCATGATGTCTATATGCTTTTTAAAATAGTGTTTTTCTAAGGAGTCTTGTTTAACCCCCATCACTTCTTTAGTGTCTTCCTAAAGTCATCATGAGGTTGCTTTAAGACACACACACACACACACACACACACACACACACACACACACACACACACACACACAAAAGCTGCTTTTGGGGTGGGGTGTACTACGCTAGCAAGGATTGAAAAAATTTTAGCTGGGTGTATATGTAGTGTGATTCCAGCCTTTAATCCCAGTACTCAGGAGACAGAAACAGACAGTTCTTCCAGGGGACCTGAGTTTGATCCCCAGCATCCACATAGCAGCTAACAATTGTAATTCCAAGATCATCTGATACCCTTACACAGTTACACATGCAGGCAAAACACCCATTCACATAAAATAAAAATAAGTATTAAAAAAAGCAAAACATCAATATCAACAAAGTTCTTTAGAGACACAATAGCAAAAAAACCCAACAAAATCCAATGACAATTTATAATCCAAACCAAAATTAACAAAACCCCCAGCAAGGTCCGGCAGTGGTCACGCATGCATGCCTTTAATCTCAGCATTTTGTGGGCAGAGGCAGAAAAATCTCTGTGAATTCCAGGACAGACTACAGAGTGACTGTCAACCAACCAGCCAGCCAAACAAACAAACAACAAACAATCCCTAGGAAACAATGAACGACATGGAAAGCAGGAGAACCCAAACTACATCAAGCCAAACACAAGACTGAGTTAGCTGGGCCTGGTGGCAGCGGTCTGCAATTCCAGTCACTGGTGACCGGAGCCAGGAAGATCATAGCTGTCCTGGACTATAGAACAAGTTCAAGGCCAGCCTAGGTAATTTAGGAAGACACTGTCTCAAAAATGAGAAGTAGGAACAGCTGGGGGGACTGACCATCTCTAAACTGGGCAAGGTGGCCCAGCACTAGAGTTGTTTTAGACACAAAGAGTTATCAGTGTCTGGCTGGAAATAGAAGAGGTTAAGGGAACAGAAGCAAAGCAAAAGCATTCACAGAGGTGGCCTAAGATTATGATTCTTAACAGTACCAAAATTTCAGTTATAAAGCAACTGAAATAATTTTATGATTGTGTGTGGGGTCACAACATGAGGAACTGTAGGGTGGCAGCATTAGCAAGGTTCAGAACCACTGTCTTAAAGGATCATGGTTCTCCATTAAGGCCAAGGGATGCCGGGGAGCTCTTCCAGAGTCTTGGTGACCCTTCCCTAGGGCTCTGCTTTGGATAAATGAGAGTATTACCTACATTATTACACAGCACTTATAGATCTCCATTCCCACCAGACTACACAGTCCAGATATCAAAACTCTTTATTAGAACCTTCTGGGGCAACAGACCCTTCTTCCCCAGTGCATTTTCTAACACTCAGCTTCCCACCCAGAACCAAATGGCACTGTCTTCAATGTCTTCTTCCTGGTAGGCAGGCTTCCACCAGGCATAGGCATGACCTTCCTAGTTTACCCCAGGGGCTAGTCTCCTCTTGGATTCTGAACGAAGCTTTTCAAAGTGGGTGATATATTCCACCTCATTAAAATCTCCAGGACCCGTGAAAAAGTAAAGAGGCTGCTGCTGGTGTTTTCACAGAGGTGTAATGCTGCAGGAGAAAAGGCCAGCATTACCCTGGTTGCTGGCTCTGTCTGGGCTCTGGGTCCCCCCTCTTTCTGCTCATCTTTACTAACATTGACTTTTTTGGCTACAAAGATGACTGTCTGAATGCTATCTATTTTTGTGGCCTGCACTCTGGATGTTTTTGTTGACTGGTGGGATAAGCAGCATCACAAAGCCTTGGATCCAGAAGAGGCACCTGCATATTGTAGTGGATCAGGTCCTTTATCAGCTTGATGGCTGGGGAAGGACAGAGATGCTAAACTGGCCTCGGACCTTTCATAACCATCAATAACTTTTTAAATAATAGATAATTATTTTATGTATGAGTCCTTTATCTGCTTATGTAACTTAGTGCCAGAAGATGGTACCAGGACCTCATAGATGGTTGTGAGCCTTCATGCAGTTGCTAGGGACTGAACTCAGGACCTCTGGAAGAGCAGCCAGTGGTGTCAACTGCTGAGCCATCTGTTCAACCCTCACATCTCAACTCCTCCACTGCCTTCTCCCCTGCCCTCTCCATCACCTCCTCTGTCCATTCTGCTGCTCAGCACTCGGTAAGGCCATATATGGGGAGGTTACCCTTCCTTCCTGCCCTTCTGGACCTGGAGATTTGATACCAGCAAGATAGGAGTCAGGGTCAGGAAGGGGATGCTGAACCCACCCAGGAAGGACCTGGACGTCACAGTGGAGCTTTGAGACCCAGAGAAATGAGTTGCCATCAGCTACAGGAACTGGGGTTTGGTGAGGGAAGGAAAGGGCTGGGCTAGAACAGATTTACCTTTAAAATTTTTATCCTTACGGATTAAACCCTGGGCCCTACATGTTAGGCCAGCACACCTCCACTAGCTGCATCCTCAGGTCTGTGATGGGTCTTTTGTTTACTGACACTCCCCATCTTACACTGTTGCCCTGAGATTGACACACAGAAACCAGGTAAATACAGGAGAGAACTGAACCCAGCAGGTGTCCTCACCTTCATAGGGGCAACCATAGCACGTAAATCAGCCCTCCCCCCATGCCTGCAAGGCTGAACTTGGGACCTGGAGGCAGGAGAAGCAGGGGCTTGAGCCCATTAGAAAACAGTCAGGGAAGGTCCTAGAACACCTGCTTCTTCCATGGACCTTCCTATGGGGAATCGCCTATAGCTGCTGCATGCCAGAGGCTGAGGCAGGGGGATTGTGAGATCAACGACAGTTTACACTTTATGGAGATCAAGACCCTGGATCAATATATTTGCATGTAAAACACACACACACACACACACACACACACACATTTTTGAGCAATCTAGAACATGGTTATGCAGCTCAGCAGGGTAGGACAGGCTTATGCTCTAAGCACCTTGGGAGGCTGAGGAAGGGCAGAGGCAGAAGCACTGGGAGTCTGAGAAAAGCTTGAACTACTTAGCAAATTGCAGCCTTCTAGGCTACACAGTGAAGCTCTGTCTTGAACCAAACATGAACCAAGACAAACAGTAGTGATGGCAGCACCCACTGCCCTTTGGCCTGTCAGTCACTTGTCTGGGTGGAGTGTGTCATGGAGGTCCTCCAGGGTACTCTCAAAACCAATCTTCGATGCCTTTCACTGCAGTTCATCGCTCAGATGTAGTTCTCGGCATTTCCATTGTTATTTTAGTAGTTGGGGCCCAGGGTGACATTAGGTGTCCTTAGAAAAACTGGAACTTGTTATGTACAGCAGGCTGGCTCTGAACACACAGAGATCCTCCTGCCTCTGCCTCCTGAATGCTGGGACTACAGACTGAATTGCCGTACTTGACTGCTTAGATGTTCTAACCTGGAATCATAGATCCAACCAGATTGTACAGGGACATGGTCCAGCCCTGAGGTTCTGCACAGCACTTGGGGCCTCTTTGGCCTCCCCTGAATCTCATGAGATGGAATACTGCTCAAGGGTGCCTGTAAGCGCTTGCAGCCATCTTGTCCAGGGCCCTGTGTCCCAAACTCTCAAGTTTTTCTTTCAGGCTCAGCTACTATGAGTCAGTTCACCTGTGTTTGGACTTTAGCACTTTTTGTATATATTGTATATAATCATTGTACCCATTGTATATAGTTTTTATGTTAGTTCTAACCGTCTTTTTTTTTTGACACAATAGGGGATATGTGGGGATATATTGTATATTTGGTAAAATCAGTTTGGTATATCAGAGGACAGAATCACTCACAGTCAAGCTGTGAGGGTCAGAGAGTGGTGGGTGGCCCATGCCTTTAATCCCATCACTCAGGAGACAGAGCTCTTTCTGGATTTCTGTGAGTTCCAGGACTAACAGCCAAGCATAGGTAACTCACACCTTTAATCCTAGTTTTAGGATTATGATACAGAGTTGAACTAGGAAGTAAAACAGCTAGGTAGAAAAAGATATGTAAGGCAGGAGAAGGCAGAAACTGAGAATTCTGTAGAGGTGACCAGTCAGTCTGAGAACCCATGAAGACAACACTTACCCAGTTCAGCTTCAGGAGATGGCTGGGCGAGCATTGACTGTGGTCTGTTTCCTCTCTCAGTCCAGCTTTTCCTCAATATCTGGCTCTGTGTTTTCATTATATACAAACTAGAATTCATGCAATAATCCAGCTGTAAGGCATTTTCTCATTTAGTGACCAATGGAGGAGGGCCCAGCCCATGGTTGCTAGTCTGTCACCAGCCCCCATGGCACCATGGTGGTGTTGGTCCTGGGTTTGTAAGAAAGTAGGCTGAGCAAGCCTTGGGAAGCAAGCCAGTGAGTCTCTCCCCTACCCCCAACCTCTGCATCAGCTTTTTCAGCAGCTTCGTGCCCTGTTTGAGGTATGGTCCTGACTTCTATCTTCCTGCAATGATGAATAGCAAAGCTGACCTAAGTGTTAGCCAAATAACTCCTTTCCTCTCCAACTGGCTTTTTTTTTTTTTTAAGGTCATGGTCAAAGCAATATACATCCTCCCACCTCATATCCTTTTATTGTGTTTATTGTTGAATCCAAGTTCTTTTTTTTTTTTTTTTTTTTTTTTTTTTTTTTTTTTTTTTTTTTTTTTTTTTTTTTTTTTTTTTTTTTTTTTTTTTTTTTTTTTTTTTTTTTTTTTAAACTTTATTTATTTATTATTTATTTATTTGCTTTGGTGTTTGCCTGGAACTGGAACTACAGACAGTTGTTAGCTGCCATGTGGGTGCTGGGAATCGAACCCGGGTCCTCTGGAAGAGCAGAGGGTGCTCTTAACCGCTGAGCCATCTCTCCAGCCCCCTGAATCCAAGTTCTTATACTAACTTCCTGAGTGCAATTAGTGCCGCCCAAATGCCCATGGGTGTGGAGTCACACTGGAGCAGGAGCCACCTATGACACTCCCCTCCCTCAGTAGCCTTCAACTGCCAATAGCTCCCTCTCTAAGGGTGGGGCTTCGGAGACCCCCTTCCCGAACAGTCAGACTCTGTGTTTGGTCCGTATACTCCCGTAAATACGGCTCTCGTCCTGCGCACCCCCTGGCGGTGGCGCAGCGCAAGCACAGGGATAAAGGCCGGCGGTTTAGAAACTGGGTGGTGACTCAGCATCTTTTACATACCCACAATGCATTGCACACAGGCTCAGGCTTACATTTAAAAATGATCTCTTTATTTACTTATTTTTTCTTTTTTCTGAATAGTGATACGGCTTCCGGAGACTGAATGTGAGCCGAAAGCAGAAGTTATTGACCACTTACTTTGTGCATGTGAAGGTTCCCATTGGTTATGTAGGAGTTGCCGGCGGCCGAGGATGGAGGGCGGAGTATCTGTGTCATACTCTGGTTTCTCTTCAGATCGTATAAATCTTTCGCCTTTTACTAAAGATTTCCGTGGAGAGGAACAACTCTGAGTCTTAACCCAATTTTTTGAGGTCCTGCTTATGCGGGACTATCTGATGCTGTATCAAAAGAAGAACTCGACTTTTTTTCCTCATAATCAGACAGAAATATCCTGTCTTTTGCTGATGATCTACTGAGTTTGTTGAACACTACTCTTTGGTGTTGTATATGGACACAAAATTTCACACCTGTAAACATTGGAGAAAGAGTAGATAAGGTGCAAACTCACACTTTAGTTCTTGCTTATTTCTTTACCATTCTTTTCCTTTTCAATTTTTGAGCCAGTTAGCTTTTGCTCCCAATATACGTGTCTCAGTGTGTCATTTTACTTAGAGATGATCAAGAAGGACACGGCAGGGGGCCAGATTTCTGTCAGTTCCAGGACAAGCTGGGCTACAGAGACCCATCCCCAAAGGCCAAAGAAAACAGGTAGGACCCAACGCATCCTGGAGCTCACAACCACCTGTGCCTCCAACTCCAAGCAATGGATCTGATGCTTGCTTCTGGCCTATGAAACCCACATTGACATACATAATTTAAAGTAAATGTTAACAATATAAAACTTTTTTTTCCCTAGGCCTTGTCCTCAGAGTGTTTTAGAGCTTTCCTGAACATTCTTTGAGTCCTGAGACCTCACATTCCAGTTTCATCACCAGTATTAGACTCCTTACCTGCCTTTCTAAAATCATTCTTTGGAATCACTTTAAGGCATTTTAACTTCCTGAGCTGGGCATGGAAACATAAGCCAGTCATCCAAGCATTTCAGACAGAGGCAGAGACAGGATTGCCCATGAATTTGAGGACATCTTAGTCTACCCAGTGATTTTCAGCTCATCCAAGGCTCCATATTGGGACCTTGCCTCACAAGCAATTATAACTTTACAACTACCCCATGTGGTGATTTATTTTATATTTAATGAAATCAGCCTGGAATATCAGAGAACAGAATCACCCACAGTCAAGCCATGAGGATCAGAGAGTGGTAACTCATTTCTTTAATCCCAGCACGACCTAGTGCTGGCCTAGCCTTAAACCCTGTAACCCAAGAGACAGAGATCTTTCTATGTTTCTGTGTGTTCAAGACCTTACAACCAAACAGAGGTAGTTCATACCTTTAATCCTAACTCTAGGGTTATGATGCAGTGTTGAACCTGGATGCGAAACAACTTTGTGAAGAAAAAAATCAGGGCTAGTACTCTGGGCCAGAAACTGCTTACTACACCTTCCCCCTATTGCCTCTCAGAGAGGCCCACTTTCACCAACCCCCAGCTAAGAATGTCCTCAGATATTTGTGTGAAGGAGACCTAGTCATATCTTGCTGTAACTGCCAAGAAACATTTAAAACTTTCTTGATGTATGAAATTTCCTTGTTCTGTCAATTATAAGATCACCCCTAAGGACAGGTTAGATATGGTTACTGCTGTTTTGGAACCAGGGCCACTTTTACAGTGGAAAACTTGGTGGAAGGAAGAGGCTAAAATAATAGAACAGAGAAGCAGAGCCAGGGGCGTAGAAGTCTCCCTACACCAACTTCTTGGGGAAGGAGAGTATTCTGATATTGAAAAGCAATCCCTATGCAATTCACACATTCTTGATTTATGCTGCATGGCAGCACTAAATGCTTGGGATCGGGTAGAAGAAATAGGAAAGAAAACCAAATCATTCACAAAAATAGTTCAAAGCCCAAAGGAAACTTTCACAGACTTTTTGCAGCGATTATCTGCAGCAGTAAATAGGATAGTACGGGATTCAGAAGCAAGACAAATAATAATCAAACCCCTGGCGCTTGAGAATGCTAATACATAATGCAAAAAAAAAAAAAAAAACCGTTAAAAGCAAGGTCAGTACCCTTAGAGGACTGGATTTGTGAAACAATTAATGTAGATTCTTTTTTTTTTTTTAAAAAAAAAAAGATTTATTTATTTATTACGCATACAGTTTTACAGAAGAGGGCACCAGACCTCATCATAGATGGTTGTGAGCCACCATGTGGTTTTGCTGGGAATTGAACTCAGGTCCTCTGGAAGAACAGTCAGTGCTCTTAACCTCTGAGCCATCTCTCCAGCCCCTAATGTAGATTCTTATGAAGGTGATAACTGGGTAGGAGAGGTCATTTCTAGAGGTATAAGAAAAAGGCAAAAATGTTAAATGTATAAGTAAAGGTCATATACAAAGAAACTGTAGTCAAGGTGTTCCCAGAAACAGTGCCTTTGTTAGGGATAATGCCAAGAGAACACCTCTCCCTCCTGGAGTATACAGGAGGTGTGGAAAAGGTAGACACTGGACTAATGAATGTTGGTCAACAAGAGACAGATAAGGTCACATTTTGCCTTCAGGAAACACCCAAGGGAGCCTTTGAAAGCCTCCAAAGCCCCTATATCAAATCCAGTTAAGGCTTTTCCTATCATCTCAGAATAAACCCCTTTCCACAGTGATCAAAAAACATAATGCCTATTATAAAAAAACAACAACAACCTGCTGCTCTAGATGATAGAAAACCTATAGAAGAGAGAAAAAATCAGGAGAAACTACAAATCAAAACTGATAAAGATTAGAAAAGAAACCTCCCCAAAGTTAGTTGGGTACCATTAAAATTAATAAAGACTTGATCTGAACCAGAGAAACTTCATGAAAATAAGAGCTGATGGTTCATCTACCGATACTACTACAATTATTTAAGTTGTAAGAAAAAACAAAGGGTTGGGGTAGGTTTTTGTTTTTGTCTTTACACAAAACCAGAAATACCCATCTTCAAGAAGTTAAAAGACGGGGCTGGAGAGATGGCTCAGCGGTTAAGGGCACTGTCTGCTCTTCCAGAGGACCAGGGTTCGATTCCCAGCACCCACATGGCAGCTGACGACTGTCTGTAGTTCCAGTTCCAGGCGAACACCAAGGCAAATAAATAATAAAGTTTTAAAAATAAAAAAAAAAAAAAGAAGTTAAAAGACTTTGGGCATGTAGACATCTACAACAGAAGGGAGGCTATCCAGAAAAATTCAGAAACAAGAATATCACATCTATTGGTACCAATATACTCTGTGTGGTAAAATCTTTTTCCTTAACCTCTATCTTTTTTTAAAAAAATATTTATTTTAATTTTATGTGAATTGGTGTTTTGCCTGCATGTATAACTGTGTAAGGGTGTCAGATCTTGGCATTACAGACAGTTGTTAGCTGCCATGTGGATGCTGGGAATCAAACTCAGGTCCTCCAGAAGAACAGTCAGTGTTCTTAACTGATGAATCATCTCTCCAGTCCCTTAACCTCTACCTTTAATTACAAGGTAAGTTGAAGTCCAAGTTAAATTATAAATTAAAGCTGGCTTTAGAATTGGAGTGTGGCTCTCTCCTTCTCTAAATCCAAGTATACTTGTTAAAGGAAAAGGCAAAATCTCTGTATCATATCAGAAGAGCCACCTGATATGGGACAGAAGAATGACTAAAAGGAAGGGACAGTTCTATTGTTACTAATCCTATTCTGAATAAAAATGTATGTATTTAACTTTCTGTATATTGTGTTGGGTTTTAGTCTCTTATCAGTTTTCTGCAGTCATCTATGACAATGCCTAATTGCGAACTGGAAGTATCCAAAAGGAAGATGTGGCCCCACAAGGATGATTTCACATAGACTATGACAAAGCCACCAGGTTGACAAACACCAACCAAAGATCAGATTTGGACTACAAACTTCTCAGGACAATTTTGAAGTGAGATGAACCAGTTTCACAGACTACTCTAGCCAGGACCTGAGACAAGCTGTGCACTTTCTTGTTATGCAGAGACTGGATAACAAATGATACAGCTACTTATTTCAGGACTTGACCATCTTTTCAGGATCCCCTAAAGATGCTGTTGCCTCCCAGACAGCAGGAAGTAAATTTAACAACATGAGGCCCACATTCGCAAGAGGTGGGGTGGGTGGTTTTTGATTTTTCAATGGGTTATGGATGATTGTTGTTGTTTAGGGTATTGGTTAAAAATTGTTATTGGTTATGGTTAGAAAAAAGCTAAACAAGAGAGACTAGACTTAGGGTTCTTGTTTAAAAAAGAGAGAAAAAAAGGAATACAGATATAATAGGATATAAGGGTAGATTATCAAATCTACTTTAAAAAAAGAAATTATTAGCTTTAAATATTTTACATTGGATTTGGTTTTTTGTATATTGTATACAAATTGTGTATATTGATATAAGGCTGAGATTAATTTTGTCACTGTACATATATTCCTGTTTGTTCAAGGTATTATACAATGTAATATAGATTGCTAGTCCAGGAAAAGTTATTATTACCAACTAATTAGGATATAAAGAAATGCAAGTTAGTAGTTAGACATTACAGTCAAACTTACAGTCATACTAGATATGTTTTTCAAGATCAGATATATTTTAGATGGGCAGGTCTTCTTCAAGCACTTCAGAGATTCATAGAATATGGCATTTAAGTAATTTTAAAAACTTAGGTTATTATTTTTTTTTGACAATGGAACATCTGCTCCTGGCAGCACCAATCCACTTCAGAGAAGATTATGGACATCAAGGAAACTCCACATGAATTGATCTTCTTTGTGACAAAAGTTAGCTACTGGGCAAGCAAGCACTCTTGCCTTGACTGCTGACAATATGATATTCAAGATGGACAAGCAAGAGAAATATACAAAAGAATTGTCGAACCTTGCCAAGACAAGGTAGAAAGGATTTTGGGACTATCCTGTTGCCCAGAGAAGTCTATCAGACATGCTAGGCCTGTGGGCTGAAGATGGATGTTTCAACAACACAGAAAAACTTTGGGCGACTGTCTAGGCAGCCAGCTATTTCAATTTTTACATTTTTAGAAGTTGCTATTTACTTAATATTATTTCCTTCTTGAGTCTCTGAGGAATTTTATTTTAAACTTTTATTTATTTATTTATTTGCCTTGGTGTTTGCCTGGAACTGGAACTACAGACAGTTGTGAGCTGCCATGTGGGTGCTGGGAATTGAACCCGGGTCCTCTGAAAGAGCAGATGGTGCTCTTAACCACTGAGCCATCTCTCCAGACCTGAGTATTGAGGAATTTAAAGATGAGATGGTTAATAGTTATAGTTTTCTAGTGACAGTTTTAGAAAATAAACTCACTTAAAAGTTAAAGAATGGGGGCTGGAGAGATGGCTCAGAGGTTAAGAGCACTGACTGTTCTTCCAGAGGACCTGAGTTCAATTCCCAGCAAAACCACATGGTGGCTCACAACCATCTATGATGAGGTCTGGTGCCCTCTTCTGTAAAACTGTATGCATAATAAATAAATAAATCTTTAAAAAAAAAGTTAAAGTATGTAAGTTTAAGAGACATTGAAATATAGTTTTTAGTTAATATAAGTTAGATACAAAGTGGATTAGATACAATCCTTTGGATTCACAAAAATAGGATAAATAATGGTATACTTTCTTCAAATTTGTCAACTGTTAATGAACTTGACATTTCTTATGTAATTATTATTTGTATATTATTGTATGTAATTATTGTTTCTATTGTGTATATTTTTCACTGTTAATTATAACTTTCTTTTTATTTTTGATGCAAAAGGGTATATGTGGATATTTGTAGATATTTAATAAATCCTGGGATATCAAAGAGACCACACAGTTAAATCCTAGACAGACAGCTCAGGAAATCCTTGATCCTTGAATACAAGGATAAACAGCTGAGAGTCAATCACACACACCTTTAATCCCAGCACAGGGAAACCAGGAGTAGAGACCAACACCCTTAATCCCATAACTCCAGAGACAGAACTTCTTCTGTTTCTGTGAGTTCAAGGCTACATGCCTTTAATCCTAACCTGGATGGGATAGAGTATATAAGGGCTTGCAGAAACCCAGAGAGACAGAAACCACTGGGAGCGAGGCTGAAGAGTTGCAAGACAGCTCTTTCTGATATTTCAGCCTTCCCCTGATATTTGGGCTTAAGGACCTCGGATCATCAATACTTGGAGTTAAATGAATGTACTGACATACTCATTTAGAGCTGTTGTTTATTCACTGATTAATGCTCAGAAGCCTGAATTAGGAAAAACTGGTGTTTGCACTGCCCCCTGGTGGTCAGCCTACACCTTTACATGGGTGGGGAGGAAATATTTAAGGTGTTTCCTGAGACCAGAGGGTGGCCACTTTGCCTCATTTACATACCCATAATGCACTACAACTACTTTAAAGCAAGAAACAGCATCTTTTTTAGATCTTGATTCTCTTCACAGTGATACAACTTTCAGAGATTCTTGATAGAATGATAAAGAAATATTATGTGTGTGTGTTTTTTTTTAAAATAAATGAAACAGTTACCATTTGTTTCGAAGGATTTCTCGTCATATAAGTGTGATTAGCAGCCACGTCTACTTATAATATATAGTTTTGTATCAGAACAAGGAAACTGTAAGCATAGAAGAGCCAGTGCAGAGATTTTTATTACAGTATAAGAACAGAATCTGATTCTCAATGTGTCATAGGAACAATTGTGTAGGCTTGTCTTCCTGGTAGTGGTTTAAGCATGTGTGCTATCAGGTTTGCTGTCTTTGTGCACACTTGTAGCTCTGTTCTTTTTCTTTTTTTTTTTTTTAAAAAAAAACTTTATTTATTTATTTATTTATTTGCCTTGGTGTTTGCCTGGAACTGGAACTACAGACAGTTGTTAGCTGCCACGTGGGTGCTGGGAATCGAACCCGGGTCCTCTGGAAGAGCAGACGGTGCTCTCAACCACTGAGCCATCTCTCCAGCCCCGCTCTGTTCTTTTTCATACACTGTTTTCCAATAACTAGGAAGCTTATCTATCTTGCACACATCATAACCATCAGCTTCTACCCACAGCCCTGTAAAGCCCACAGCTAGTGGTGTGTGCTTATCCCAGAGAACCAAAACTCAAAGTTGTTCAGGCCTTAAGGTTCCAGGTCAGATGAGGCTACATTGAGATTGTCTTAAGACAAAAAATCAGCTTTCTTTTTGGGGTGGGGAGGACTGGGAGCCTATCCCACTCAGGGGAGTTCCTTTTCACTTTTTTATTCATTTATGCTAACAAGAATAAAAAAAATCCCAGCTGGGTATATATAGTGGTTCCAGCCTTTAATCTCAGCACTGAGGAGGCAGAAGCAGATACCTGATTTCCTAATCCCAGTACTCAGGAGACAGAAGCAGACAAGATACCTGAGTTCTGAACTGGTCTGAGCTACTTACTGAGATCTGCATGGAAAAAAACAAAACATCAACAAAGTTCTTTAGAGACACAATAGCAAAAAACCCAACAAAATCTAATGACTTTATGACCCAAACCAAAATGAACAAAAACCGCAGCAAGGTCCGGCAGTGGTCACACATGCATGCCTTTAATCTCAGCATTTTGTGGGCAGAGGCAGAAAGATCTCTGTGAGTTCCAGGGCAGACTACAGAGTGACTGTCAACCAACCAGCCAGCCAAACAAACAAACAACAAACAATCCCTAGGAAACAATAAGCAAGACGGAGAGCGGAGAACCCAAACTACATCAAGCCAAACACAAGACTGAGTTAGCTGGGCCTGGTGGCAGCAGTCTGTAATTCCAGTCACTGGTGACCGGAGCCAGGAAGATCATAGCTGTACTGGACTATAGAACAAGTTCAAGGCCAGCCTAGGTAACTTAGGAAGACACTGTCTCAAAAATGAGAAGTAGGAACAGCTGGATGGGGACATAGCAGCTGTGAGACCAGAGGTTCCCCCCTCAGCACTTCAAGGCAAAAGCTAAAGATGCTGGGAGAAGAACAAAATAAGAGTGATGAGTGCTCAGTCCAGGGCGTGAGCCACGGGGGTAAAGTAGTGAGACGTTGGGATAGAGTATATAAGGGCTTATAGAAACCCAGAGAGACAGAAACAACTGGGAGAAGCGACCAGGAGCGAAGCAGAGGAAGGTGCAAGACAGCTGGGTAAGAATTGACTGTGCTGCTTCCTCTCTCTGATATTTCAGCCTTTCCCCAATATTTGTCTCAGAGTCTTCTTTACTTACAACCCAAATTCGTGTTACTACAATGATTCTTAGCAGTACCATAATTTTAGTTATAAAATAGCTGAGATAATTTTATGATTGTGTGGGGTCATAACATAAGGAACTGTAGGGTGGCAGAATTAGCAAGGTTCAGAACTGTTTGCCCAGTCTCAGGAACCTCTAGAAAGATCTCCAGAATCACACTGACTCTCCAAATGGGAATGCAAAGCAAGGTTTATTAGCTCCTGCTACATAGCAGTCTAGCGGGGAAGTGATCTAGCTCCCCTACCCAAAAGCAAGACTTTTTAAAACACAAAGATCAAACAACCATTGTGAAGAGAGTAAACTTAGCTCAAGAAACCCCATTTTGCCTTCTAGTAGCTATTTTATGAAAAAGGTAAAATAAAGTTTAGTTTCACAATCCTGGCAGGGGGCCTGCCCAGTTCTGGGAGAATAGATTCCTGACACAGGGCCTGCCCAGTTCTGGGAGAATAGATTCATGGCAGAGAGCCTGCCCAGTTCTGGGAGAAGAATATATTCTTGCTTGCCCAGTTTCTGGGAGATCAGCCAAGATACCTGTCCAGTTCTGGGAGAAGAATAGATTTCTACCTGCCCCATTCTGGGAGATTAGCCAAGAAATCTGCCCATCCTGGGAGAAGAATAGATTCTTATTTGCCCAGTTCTGGAAAAAACACCCAGCCACCCCAGGTAGGGTCCAGGTGGGGTCCACCCAGGTGGGGTCCAAAGATACCCTGGGGCAGAAAAACCCTGAGCACGAGCCAATCAGTAGCATGCCTGCACTATGTCCCCAAGCAACCAGCTCTGTTGTAGGTTTTGCCAATAAAAAACCCCTAAAATCTAAGATAGGTTGCTCCTTGCTCTGTATCACAGAAGCTTGAAGTAAGCTCCCTGCCTGGCTTGTACTGTGCTGCCAGTAAACCTTGCTGTTGCATTCTGAACATCCCTGTCGCTGGTGGTCTCTCTGGGGAGGTTGAGCTTTGGGCATAACACATAGAAATGCCGTTATCTGGCTGGGGAGTGAGGGGCCCAGAGAAAGTTTCTTTACTATTGCTGTCAGATGGGCAGCTATTGACTGATTGGTTGTCTTAGGATGGGGAGAAGATGCTTCCCAGCTGGGCCAGAATGCCCTCTGATTACCTGGGACCTTTGGCACTTGGCCTTGAGTGCTTAGCCTTGGGGGCTTAGAAACTTCTCAGGATAGGGGACTAGAAACTTCTCAGCTCCCAAAATAGTTCCAGGCCTCAAGGTGGAGGGACTTTAGTTTTCACATTCTCTCTTGAATTTATGTGACTGGCTCAATTATGAACCAGTTTTAGAAACTCATTTATTGTAGACGCTGGGATGTAGTAGGCTCTTTGCACTAGGAGCTGAATTGTCTCTAACCTGGCCTTTATAAATCGTATTAGTTTGTTTAGGATTATGGCCCAAAGGTGAACAGAAGAATTAGAATAACGAGGGTTCTCATCATGTTGGAAAAGAGAGTTCAGAGCCTTGGTGACTGGGAGGGAGTATTAGTTCTTAAACTATTTTTGGCTTTTTTTTTTAGTTAAGCCTTTTTGGACTTTGGCTATGGTGTCTTTATTTTTGAATGGTTTATATAGATACAACATTTTTTTTTTAAAGGCTATACATAGCTCTTTATTTTTTGTTAAAAGTTTTTTTTTTTAACTTAGCATTTTAACTTGTTATGGACAGGGAATAGGGGGTGCCATTATTTTTTTAAAATTGTTTTAAGTTGTCACTGGGGCATTGTTGTTAGGACCCAAAAAGGCTGAAAGGCTAGTAATGGGCTGGATGGCGGGGCATTTGTCACAGGCAGGTAGTCACGTAGTTATCTGATTTAGTTGTGGAGACAGGAAACAGCCCATGTTGGTTGGATTGGAATCTATGAGTTTTTAGTAAATGTAGACTTTGTATTTGCTTGGAGCAAATTGTGTACGCCAGCCAAGTGGAAATCTGTTGAGATATGTTAAAACTAAGAACAAAAGTTAGAATTTATGTATATGTTTGTAAATTTTGGGCCTAGTCTTAGTAATTGGGAAGGGCAGGAGGCTTTAAACTTGGAGAGAAAAGTATGATCTTTAGAAATAGACAGGTGGGAAAACTTAGTCTGTATTTATCGGGAATCTTTTTGACCTTTATGAAGCGGATCTAAATTTTATGATTTTTTTGAAGCTCATGTAAATTATAAAAAGACATAAGAATTTTAGTTATATTAGTATTATGAATCAGGCTTTATAAAATGAGCTTGCAAGCTGGCTATTACCTTGTAGAATGATCTGATTGTTTGATTTTTGTCAAGCTGACAAAGTTATAACTAACCTAGCCGTCAATATTTGCAGGGATCTGAGAAGGATAAATTGTATCTGAATATAGGGGCTGGAGAGATGGCTCAGTGGTTAAGAGCACCGTCTGCTCTTCCAGAGGACCCTGGTTCGATTCCCAGCACCCACATGGCAGCTAACAACTGTCTGTAGTTCCAGTTCCAGGCAAACACCAAGGCAAATAAATAAATAATAAAAATAAATAAAGTTAAAAAAAATTGTATCTGAATATAGACAAGCAACTTTTGAACTTATTAAAAACAACAGAGACTACTCTATACCTAGTTAGTCATATCTAGGTCTTTATATAGTTGGAGACAGAAGTATTTGAGCAGCATTAATCCTTGACTGCAAGGCTTATAAGATGTGAGTTTTCACACAGTAGAGGGACACAGAGAAGACTGACCTTATTTTGTCTCAGCAAAAAGGTGTAATCAATTTTTGGATGTTTTGTAGCTTGTTTAGAGCCTAGGCTAGGTCTTGGCGGCCAGCAGGCACTATGTTGTGGCATCTTGCCCAGGTCAGTATTGTTATAATTTAGATGGAGATATATTGGTGTCTTACAATCTTCTCTGTTTTTTTGTTGGGATCTAGGAGTCTTTGTTTGGTATAATGTTTTTAAATAAACATTTTAAATGTCATATTTTGCAGGTCTCTGAAGTATGAGGGCTGCTCAGGTATATCTGAATGGAAAAACATTGGTTTTAGTTATTTGTTGTAAGCTTAACCTTGAAAATATAATTAATTACATCAATTAATTATATCAGTACATAGCATGACTATAATTTTAAAAAACTTTGATTATTTAAAGTTGACTATTTGTGTTTTTTAATAGTCTTTAATAAGTTAGCAGCTTTTAGCTGGAGAGATGGCTCAAAGGTTAAGAGCACTGACTGTTCTTTCAGAGGTCCTGAGTTCAATTCCCAGCAACCACATGATAGCTCACAACCATCTATAATGACATCTGGTACCCCCTTCTGTATAGTGTATACATAATAAATAAACAAATCTTTAAAAAATAAAAAAGAGGGGCTGGAGAGATGGCTCAGCGGTTAAGAGCACCGTCTGCTCTTCCAGAGGACCCTGGTTCGATTCCCAGCACCCACATGGCAGCTAACAACTGTCTGTAGTTCCAGTTCCAGGCAAACACCAAGGCAAATAAATAAATAAATAAATAAAGTTTAAAAAAAAATAAAAAAGAACTAAGGTTAAGTGTAAAGAGCTGCGTGCAACCACGCCTTAAAGATGGCGCTGGCTTCCACCCTCCACCTTCCCAACGGTGAGTGCTCTCTGTGACAAACAACTCCATATTTGGCTAAGGCTAAGAATCTGGCTTGCTTCCGCGTACCTGGGCCTATCGGTAGTGCCCACGTGGCGTACTAGGGTTGGCTGCCCAGAAGCTATTTAAGGCTACGAGCAGGTTTCCCCAGGGTCAGAGGATTGTTCAAGGTTCCTGAATAAAGTGCTGAAAGAAGAGCTTGGTGTTACGTCTTCCTTGCTGGTCGAGGTGGTCTCGACAAGTGGTGGCCCATACAGGGAACTCTACTCTCTATGAAGGCTCAGAACTTTCTGTGGTCAGGGCAGTGCACTGGTAAATTCCCAGGTAAGGTGGGAATCCATGATAAAAGCGGGTTAAAAGGTTTGCTCTTCTCTGTAGAATTTGAAATTAAAGAAGAGCACCTTGGAGAGATTTTTAGAGGAATGTGATATCATTGCCCCATGGTTTGCCGTCTCTGGGAGCCTCACGATATCTTCATGGGAAAAACTGGGAAGGGACTTGGATTTTGCCTTCGAGCAAGGGACTCTCAAGGGCGGGGTGAGGCAAATCTGGAAACTAATAAGAGGCCGTCTTGAAGATCAGCACTGCAGTGAGGCAGTAGAAAATGGCCAGGCCGCCTTAGAAATGCTACAGGAGGAGAGATCAGAAAAGGCAAGCAGTGAAAAGGGACAGAGTAAAAGGGGGGAGTTACACCCCAACCTTGCTGACATAGAAGCTCCTGAGTCTACAGACTCAGAGGAAGAGCTACTGTCACTCATAGAACAGATGAAAAGGACAAGGATAAGAAAAAAGGAAAAAAGGAAAGAAAAGGGGGATCCAGATAGAGGAGAATGCTGTGTGTCCCCAGCATGTCAAGCCGTGCCCTCGGCTCCCCCTCCCTATGTGGAAGGTGGGGGTAGCGGTTCAGGGCACACTTTCAATCCAGGGGTATGGAAGGCAGTCAGAACAGAGTTACGCTTAGCTTACCCAGTGTTCCAAGATCCACAAGGAAATCGATACGAGGAGCTCTTAGATTTCAAGGTGATAAAATCTCTGGCTGAGACAGTATGGACTTATGGAACCATGACCTCATTCACTGTAGCCCAGGTGGAGGCTTTGAACAGGCACTGCATGATGCCTATTGATTGGAGTGGGCTTGTGCAGGCATGCTTGAACCCAGGACAGTATCTAGACTGGAAGGCCTTTCTGATTGAGTTTGCCAGTGAAGAGGCTGCAGCTAATCAGGCCACTGAAAATCCCGCTTGGGATAGAGACATGCTGCTTGGCCAGGGTCGATTTGCTAATCAACAGACAGGCTACCCAGTTCAAGTTTATGAACAGATCAATAAGACTGGCATTAAGGTGTGGAAGGCCTTACCAAATAAGGACGAGGTGAGTGGTAACCTCACTAAGATTTTGCAGGGTCCCACGGAGCCATTCTCGGACTTCGTCACTCACATGGTTGAGGCTGCAGGCAGAATTTTTGGGGACCCAGATGCAGCCATGCCTCTGATTAAGCAGCTTGTTTATGAGCAATGTACCAAGGAATGCAGGGCCGCCAAAACTCCGTATAAGAATAGAGGATTGGAGGCATGGATGAAGGTTTGCAGAGAGCTAGGGGGGCCATTGACCAATGCTGGTCTGGCGGCGGCTGTAGTCCAGTTGACTCAGAACAAAAGGGGAAGTTTGGGTGCTTGCTTCAAGTGTGGTAAGATGGGGCATCTGAAGCGACACTGCCCTGAGAGAGGAAGTACGGCAGAAACAGGAAAGGGACAACACCCTGCACAGCTCGGGGTATGTCCTAGATGTAAAAAGGGAAAACACTGGGCAAATAAATGCCAGTCAGTAAAAGACATAAATGGTCAGCCTTTGACTCAGGCCCAAGCAGGAGCTCATTCAAAAAACGGGCAACGGGGCCCTTGCCCTCAGGGCCCGCAAATATATGGGACAGTTGAGAGCAAGGACAAGCAATGGTGTCAGGAGCAGTGGCCAACCCTCCGACACCTCAAGGACTGTGGAGAGCCACTGCGGGCTCGGCAGGATTGGACCTCCATGCCACCACCAGACTCATACTAACTCCCCAAATGGGGGTCCAGTTGGTGGACACAAATTTTAAGGGACCCTTTGAGCCCGGCACAGTGGGCCTGTTGATAGGGAGGTCCTCTACAACCCTGAGGTCTCAAAATCTACCCGGGAGTGGTTGACCCAGATTATACTGGAAATGTAAAAATCATGGTTGAGTCTCCAAGGGGAATCTCAGCCATTTCCCTGGGTGATAGGATTGTCCAGTTGTTGATCCTGCCTAGCCTACATGGTCGATTTGTGGCACAGTCAAAAGAAAGAGGAGATGGAGGTTTTGGATCCACAGGAACAGACTTAACATTTCTGTCTCTGGACTTGGATCAGAGGCCAATGTTAGAAGTCATCATTGATAATAAAAGGATTCTAGGCCTATTAAACACAGGGGCGGACAAGAGCATCATTGCCAAGAAGGATTGGCCGTCAGGATGGCTCATACAGATGTCCTCCCAGACATTACAAGGCCTGGGATATGCCAAAGCCCCAGACATAAGTGCAAGGCAGTTACAATGGAAGGATGAGGAAGGACATTCCGGCATTATGCAGCCCTATGTGCTTGAACTTCCGGTTTCGTTATGGGACAGAGACCTTTTAAAAGATATGGGTTTCAAGTTAAGTAATGATTACTCCACTGCATCATTTAGGATAATGAATAGCATGGGTTACCAGCCAAGCTACAGATTAGGGAAATTTCTGCAGAGGAGAAAAGATCCCATTAAGGTACAACAGAGGAGCCACAGACAGGGCCTGGGTTTTTCCTAGGGGCCACTGAGGAAGGTATCCTCATATCTTTGAAAACAGAGGAGTCCATATGGGTTCCTCAGTGGCCACTTTCCTCTGAAAAATTGACTGCTAGTGAGCTGTGATGGCCGAGTGGTTAAGGCGTTGGACTCGAAAAATTGACTGCTGCCAGAACACTGGTAGGGGAGCAACTTTCTTTGGGACACATTAAGCCTTCATTGTCCCCGTGGAATACACCTATTTTTGTGATAAAGAAGAAGTCTGGCAAGTGGCGTCTCTTACATGATTTGCGAGCCATTAACGATCAAATCCAAATCATGGGTTCTGTACAGCGTGGCTTACCCTTACTTTCTTCCTTGCCAGCCTCATGGCCTGTAATTGTCATTGACATTAAAGATTGCTTCTTTTCAATTCCACTATGCACTGGAGACAGTGAAAGGTTTGCCTTCACCATCCCTTCCTGCAATCATGAGGAACCCCATAAGAGATATGAGGGCTGGAGAGATGGCTCAGCCGTTAAAGGCTAGGCTCACAACCAAAAATATAAGAGATATGAATGGGTGGTTTTGCCCCAAGGCATGGCCAATAGCCCCACCACGTGTCAACTTTATGTGGATAAGATTATTGCTCCTGTTGCCATGACTCAATTTAGGCATAAAAGAGACTTCGGGATTACAGCTGCCATTGTTACAGCTGTTTCCCTGGCGGCAGTCGGGGCTACTACTGTGCCCGTTGCCATGAGTCATACTGTGCATAATGCTCAGACCTTGAATAATCTTTCTGCCAATGCAGCACAAGCCCTGGATGTACAAAAGGGCATTAATGCTCAGCTAAAGGGAGGCTTGATGGTGGTCAAACAAAGGATTGACCTGGTTCAAGAGCAAATTGACACCCTCTGGCAGATTGCCCAACTTGACTGTCAGTGGAAATATGCTGGGCTGTGTGTGACTAGTATACAATATGGCAATTTTACCCGTGCTGCAAATTTGTCTAAGCAATTGTCCAGTTATCTTTTAGGTAATTGGACGGGAGAATTCGACAACCTGATGGAGCAGCTGAGGGTAGCTATCGTCACGGTGAACTTGACCCAAGTAGATGCCGGACTGGCAGAAGGATTGTCCTCATGGATCTCCAATGCCATGAACCATCTTAAGGAGTGGGCGGGCCAAGGAGCCTTGACGGGCCTCCTGGTGTTGGCCTCTTTGGTGTGCCTGTGGTGCATTTGCCGGATTAAGGCTTCCCAGCGTCGCAGTGCAGCCATGATTATTCAAGCCTTTACAGCTGTTGAAGCAGGACAGTCCCCTCATGCTTATCTGGCTACCTTAAAGGATTAATTTTCCTAGGCACAGGATGCGAGGCTCGAGCACTGCACTTGGGGCCCACCGAGACTTGGGTCCCAAGAAGAGCACGCCTGATTGCATGTGGGTTGATACCTTGCATCCCACCTCTATGAAAAAGGGTATCGGATGGGTCTGGTACTCATCGGGTGGACGATACCTGAGTGAGTATCAGTACAATGTCCCTGGTCAACTCTACAGAGATCAGGCCTCTACTCTTGCCTGTTGCTATAATATAAAAAGGGGGAACTGTAGAGAGCTTCGTGCAGCTGCACCTTAAAGATGGCGCTGGCTTCCACCCTCCACCTTCCCAACAGTGAGTGCTCTCAGAGACAAACAACTCCCTATTTGGCTAAGGCTAAGAATCTGGCTTGCTTCCACGTACCTGGGCCTATCGATAGTGCCCACGTGGCACACTAGGGTTGGCTGCCCAGAGGCTATTTAAGGCTATGAGCGGGATTCCCCAGAGTCAGAAGATTGTTCAAGGTTCCTGAATAAACTGCTGAAAGAAGAGCTTGGTGTTGTGTCTTCCTTGCTGGTCGAAGTGGTCGCGACAGTTAAGTATAATAGTATATTCCTTTAAAAAAAATAAGTTAGCAGCTTTTATAAGACTGGGACTTTATAATTTATTTTTGTCAGGGTTAGCCTTAAAAATAATGATATTGAATTGAAACTCTTTTTAGTATCAAAAATAAAAAAATTATATAACTTAGTTTATCTAAATATCTTAAGGTTAACAATTTTAGCTAAGACAAAGAGTCTAGACATATATTTTTAAGCCTGAATAGACCTTGACTAGGGAAAGACATTTTGTAAGTTATTGGGTTTTTTAAATATTTATTTTTATTTTATGTGAATTTGTGTTTTGCCTGCATGTATAACTGTGTAAGGGTGTCAGATCTTGGAATTACAGACAGTTGTTAGCTGCCATGTGGATGCTGGGTATCGAACTCAGGTCTTCTGGAAGAACAGTTAGTGCTCTTAACCACTGAGCCATCTCTCCAGCCCAAGTTATTGGTTTTTAATTTTTTTAGTGTTTTGACTTTTTAGTATAGGTTTTGTATAATAGTGACTTTATATTATAAATTTACTATTGTTATTTTATAACTGTAGTTTTGTCATTGCTATAAATTTTAATGTAAACATTTGATATGTAGGTAGTATTAGGTTATTTTTGTATAAATGTTTTTGTTTGTAATGTTAAAAGGGTGGAAACTTAGGGGCTATGATATTGTTTTAAGCTTTTTATGTCTTTAAAACCATTATTATTTGACTGACTTTTAAACTCTAAAGTTTAGCTGTCAGAGTAAGGTATAACTTTAATATCTTATTAAACAAGCATTGTTGGACTGGTTAGATGGCTCAGAGGTTAAGAGCACTGAATGTTTTTCCAAAGGTTCTGAGTTCACTTCCCAGCAATCACATGGTGGCTTATAACCATCTATGATGACATTTGGTATCCTCTTCTGTATACTTATGCATAATAAATAAATCTTTAAAAAGCAAAACAAAAAAACAAGCATTGTTTTTGAATTAAAATACTTGAGACTTTTTTAGTCTAGAAGAAGATATAAGAAACAGAGAGCTCATTAGGACTTGAAAATATATTTTTTAACTTAGACTTGTTTTTAAGTAATAGTTATATTCATATAAATATAGAGTTAGGCTTAAGTTTTATATATATATAGAGAGAGTTAAAGTTATTTATGTTTATAGAGTTAAATTTATATCATATATGTGTTTATGTCCCAACCAGCAGGAGGAAAAAAACGGGGACCTGCGACCTAAAGAACCACACAGCAGGACAGTGTTCTGATTGAGCTGTGTCTTTTTATTTTTCTCAGGGGGTTTATATAGTGAGGAGGGATGGAGGTTGGCAGGGCAGAGGATCATGTAGGAAAGGGTTGAGGAATCTCTTAAGTTCAGGTTGTTTGCACAGATGTTTTGACAGGGAGATAAAGCAATTCCTTGCAGCCTAGGGTATGTCACGTAGTCTCTGGTGAATGGCTAACTGTCATAAAGGAAAACAGAAGCCCATAAACATGACTAACTTATAAACTGGAATGGCTAAGCTAATATGGCTTGGCTTTTACAGGGGGGAAGCAGAGACCTATAAACTTAAAATGACTAAAAATGGCTAAGCTAATATGATTATACTAAAGCCAATACAGGCTTTGGCTCCCGTCATGTTTATATAACTATGTATATATCATAAACATCTCATAGTGAAGAATTATTAGCCATTTTAAAATGAAGAAAACTAAACAAAATTAACAATATGTAAAAACTTTTTTTTTTTTTTTAAAAGCTTTTATTTATTTATTTATTTGCCTTGGTGTTTGCCTGGAACTGGAACTACAGACAGTTGTTAGCTGCCATGTGGGTGCTGGGAATCGAACCCGGGTCCTCTGGAAGAGCAGCCGGTGCTCTTAACCGCTGAGCCATCTCTCCAGCCCCGTAAAAACTTTTATAGTTTTTTTTAATTTAGTATTTGTAGGTAGTAAACATAGTCTATATTATCTCTGGTCTTTTATAACATTTTATATATTTTTAGGCTATCTCTGATTTTTTAGGCATTTTTGCTTTAGACTCTTTTTTCTTTTTTATTATTTCAGTCTGTTGTAAATGGTTCTAGCCTGGACTTTCCGGGCCTAGCCTGAGCGTTCGGCCCATAGACCCACAGTTTCGCAGTCCCACAGAATCACAGAATCACACAAATGCTTGTATGATTTTTATGCTGATTGACCTAGGGCCCAGGCATGTGGCTTGGTACCTTTTCTCAAAGAAGCATTTCAGCTTCTTTCCTCTGTGTCTGTTGCTGTTTCCTGGTCTTGTCTGTGGTGGCTCTTTCTGGCAGTTCTCTGGCATTTGTGTCTGGCGTCTGTCTGGTCTAAGATGTTCCTAAATTTTCTTAGCCTATAGCCTCACCCACACTTCCTGTTTGCCTTTGGCCAATCAGCTTTTTATTAAAGCCATAGGCAGAACAAATATTTACATTACCAGCATAATCCCACTGCATTTCCCCCCCTTTTTTAAAACAAGAACCCCAAATCTAATACCCTTTTTATCCCATTATCTATAACAAATTATACCCAACTTTATAAACAAACACAAACATCCAAAATCCATTTTTTGGGAATGTGGGTGTAGTCCTCTAGGCTACTTCTTGCTGAATGGGGGCATTGACAATCCCATGGGAATCCAAGGAAAATTTTAAGATTATAGATAAGTCTTTAGTGGAGTAGTCTGTAAGACTGGTTATCTCAGACAATCTCCTTGAAGTTGTTTTGAATGCAGAACTCAGAGGAAACTTCAACAGAGGTGCTCTGAATTGCTGAATCATCTAGGATATCCATTTCCACTGAAGACTTTTCAGGGGGTCTTTCTTGATCAAACTTTATTTTCTTTAACTGGGAATAAATTCACAGATTTTCATTTTCTGTAGAAATAAAAAGAAAACCTCTTCTCCAAAGCAGCATATATTTGGAATTCAATTTTAATGTTAACTCATTTATAAAATATATAGATTGGATTAATCCAGGAGCATTTATAATTAAATGTCTTTTAGCAGCTTTAACTACTTCATTTATAGTCAAAAAACTTAAAGATAAGACAATAATATACAGTATCCAGACATTCTTTGTATTTTCCATTTTTATATGGCTTATTACTATTTCTTTTTACTCTATTTCTTTTTAAAGGATTTTTTCTATCCTTTTTCCTTTTATATTTACTCTCTCAAGCCAATGTATATTTTAAACATACCCTAAACCATTTACAGGTTGTTTTTTTTTTTAAAAAAAATCTGTCTCTACTGTATATCTCTTATCTTTTCTGTTTCTGAATACCTTTTGCTTGACTAGGGGAGGCTGACCCACCCAGCTCTATTTCTTTCTTTCTTTTTTTTTAACACTTTTATTTATTTATTTGCCTTGGTGTTTGCCTGGAACTGGAACTACAGACAGTTGTTAGCTGCCATGTGGGTGCTGGGAATCGAACCCGGGTCCTCTGGAAGAGCAGACGGTGCTCTTAACCGCTGAGCCATCTCTCCAGCCCCTATTTCTATTTCTACATACCTTTAATCTGCCAGCATAATCCCACTATATTAGTCTTTTGCCTTTTTTTCATCTTTAGGTTCTAACCTTTGATTTTGGGACCATCTGTAGCCAGCTTTGTTTTTTTTTATAATCTTTTTACATCAGTCAGCTAATAGTCAGACAAATAATGATAAACAGGCAAAAGGAATGAAATAGAACAAGAGGAACTAGGACCCTGCGGAAACTAATGACCGTGGTTGACAGATCCCTCTCCTTCACCTCTGGATTTTACATGGGGGTGGGGTGGAGTGGGATGGGGTGGGGTGGGGTGGGATGGGATGTCCCTGACCTTCCCAGGAGCCAAGATGATCCAGGACATCTCCTGGGCCCTTCTGAAGCTGCTATACAAGTACATCCACTCCTGCTGAAGCCTCCTTTACCAGATACAGATGCTGACCCTTCAGAGTCAAAGGGATAGCACAGACAGGACAGAGATAGACAAAGACAGATGGCTTGCCAAGCCAACCTTACCTGGGGTCTTGCGGGGGTATCTCTGGGGATCCTGGATCCTGGGGTGAGCCCCCAAATGTTCTGCCCAGTCTCAGCGACCCCCAGAAAGACCCCCAGAATCGCGCTGACTCTCTGAATGCAAATGCAAAGCAAGGTTTATTACAGCTGTACAGCTGGGCTCAGCTTGTGCCACACAGCCGTGCTAACAGGGAAGTGAGGTAGCTCCCCTCCACAAAAGCAAGACTTTTTAAAACACGAAGATCAAAGACCATAGAGATGCTGCTATCAGGCTGGGGAGTGAGGGGCCCAGAGAAAGTCTCTTTACTTTCGATGTCAGATGGGCAGCTATTGGCTGATTGGTTGTCTTAGGATGGGGAGAAGATGCTTCCCAGATGGGCCAGAATGCCCTCTGATGACCCAGGACCTTGGGCACTTGGCCTTGGGTGCTTACTTAACCTTGGAGGTTTAGAAACTTCTCAGGATGGGGGACTAGAAACTTCTCAGTTCCCAAAATAGCTTTAGGCCTCAAGGTGGAGGGACTTTAGTTTCTACAAGAAGCACTGTCTTAAAGGATCATGGTTCTCCATGAAGGCCACAGGATGCCCGGGAGCTCTTCCAGAGTCTTGGTGACCCTTCCCTTGAGCTCTGCTTTGGATAAGGAAGGAGCATCACTTACACATATAGATTTCCATTCCCATCAGACTACACAGTCCAGATATCAAAACTCTTTATTAGATTCTTCTGGGGCAACAGCATGCTTCTTCCCCAGTGCATTTTCTAAAACCCAGCTTCCCACCCAGAACCAAGTGGCACTGTCTTCAATGTCTTCTTCCTGGCAGGCAGGCTTCCACCAGACGTAGGTGTAACCTTCCTGGTTTGCCACAGGGGCTCTGTCACTCCTTGGATTCTGAACGAAGCTTCTCAAAGTGGTTGATATATTCCACTTCATTAAAATCTCCAGGAGCCATGAAAAAGTTGAAGCAACTTGTGGTCCCTTCACAGTGATGTAACAATGCTGCAGGAGAAAAGGCCAGCATGAGCCTGGTTGCTGGCTCTGCCTGGGCTCTGGGTCCCCTCTCTCCCTGCTCACCTCTGGTAACATTGACTTTGTTAGCTGCCAAGATGTCCGCCTGAATGCTGTCTATTTTTGTGTACAAGATCTCGGCATTGCTCTGAGAATAGAAGCAGAGGGAGCCTGGCTGGTCTGGTCCTGGAGTGTGGCTCGAGGGGAAAGCTAACTACAAATTGAGCTGCTGAGGCAGAGAGGTCCCGCTCCCAGCTTACTAGTTAGGGCAGCTAGGGGACAAGAAGACAGAGTGTGTGTGTGTCTGTGTGTGTACACGTGCGCGGAGGGGGCAAGTCAGGGGACCAAATTCATTCTGTGCGCAAGGGACATAGTTCTGTCCTAGGCAAGCGCTGAGGCTGCTGGATACTTACAAGGAAGAGCTGGAAGAGTTCCTCCCCCATGGACTTGCGGACATGCTCCTCCACCAATGGGAACATTTGCACAAAGAACTGAGACAGAAGGTGGGCGGGATGGCAAGACAGTGTGGGTATGCGCCGACTCGACTGCCCATGCCCAGCAATTTGTTACATGCCCACCCCACCCGAGCACCTCTAGTGTGAGGCTGGCCAATCTCTGGCTATTGCTGTGGTCGGTGTTGCCCATGGCAGTCATCAGGCTGTGGACCACGCGCATGTGCAGCAGTTCCTCTGCCAGCTTCAAGTCATTGCGTGCCAGGATCCTTGTAAGGAAGAATAAAGAGACACGTAAAACTGTGGTGACACAGGAAGAGAAAGGAGCCCGTCACCCTGAAGTCTCTCTCTAGCTGAGAAACAAGATTCCCAACAGAGCCGGGAAGAGTGGTGCACGCCTTTTATCCCAGCACTGAGGAGGCAGAGGCAGGTGGTTTTCTGTGAGTTCCAGACCAGTCTGTCCTTGTAGCCTCAGCTACACTGATGCTCTTTCAGAGAGACCTTATTGCAAAACAGTAACAACAAAAACAAAAAACAAAACCATGAGCTGCAATTCTTTGAGAAGCCCATACCACACTATTGTATCTTTTTTTTCTTTTTGAATGGGTCTTACTATAAGGCCCTGGCTGGCCTGGAACTCACTATGTGGACAAAGCTCGTCTTGAAACCAACGACATCTGCTGGCCTCAGCTTCCCAACTATATGTCCAGACTTGTGTCTTTGCTTTAAAAGTTGAACTATGTAATGAGCTGGGCACAGTGGCACATGCTTTTAGTCCCAGGGTTCAGGAGGCAGACAAGTGCACGGGCCTGTAACAGTGTCAGGCTTGCTGCAGTCACCCATTCCCTCTGCTGGCCTACCCAATGGTCTTGGCGGCTGCAGCTTGCTGTAAGAACACTGGTAGCTGGGTGGTGAACTGAAGAATCGAAGTGTCTGAAGAAATGAGGGCCAATTAGCCAGGAAACCCTTCCCTCCTCCACGGGCAGCCCCAGATCAGGAGTCCTACCCGAGAGGATCTTGGCCTGCAGTCTGGATGTTTCCTTGACTGGTGGGATGAGGAGCGCCACAAGGCCCTGGAGCAGAGGGATGCGAACATCGTAGTGAATCAGGTCCTTTATCAGCTCGATGGCTGGGGAAGAACAGAGATGCTGAACTGGCCCAGGCCCCTTCAAAACCATCACAAACTTTTTTTTTTAAACTTTATTTATTTATTTTATTTATTTGCCTTGGTGTTTGCCTGGAACTGGAACTACAGACAGTTGTTAGCTGCCATGTGATGCTGGGAATCGAACCCCGGTCCTCTGGAAGAGCAGACGGCACTCTTAACCACTGAGCCATCTCTGCAGCCCCCACAAACTTTTTTTAAAAAGATATTTTATGCATATGAATGTTCTATCTACATGTACAACTTTATACCAGAAGAAGGCATCTGGACCTCATAGATGGTTGTGAGCCTCCATACAGTTGCTAGGGACTGAACTCAGGACCTCTGGAAGAGCAGCCAGTGGTCTCAACCACTGAGCCATCTGTTCAACCCTCACATCTCAACTCCTCCACTGCCTTCTCCCCTGCCTTCTCCATCACCTCCTCTGTCCATTCTGCTGCTCAGCACTCGGTAAGGCCATATATGGGGAGGTTACACTTCCTTCCTGCCCTTCTGGACCTGGAGATTTGATACCAGCAACAGCAGGAGTCAGGGTCAGGAAGGGGATGCTGAACCCACCCAGGAAGGACCTGGATGTCACAGTGGAGGTTTGAGACCCAGAGAAATGAGTTGCCATCAGCTACAGGAACTGGGGTTTGGTGAGGGAAGGAAAGGGCTGGGCTAGAACAGATTTACCTTTAAAATTTTTATCCTTATGGATTAAACCCTGGGCCCTACATTCTAGGCCAGCACACGTCCACTAGCTGCATCCTCAGGTCTGCGATGGGTCTTTTGTTTACTGACACTCCCCATCTTACACTGTTGCCCTGAGATTGACACACAGAAACCAGGTAAATACAGGAGAGAACTGAACCCAGCAGGTGTCCTCACCTTCATAGGGGCAACCATAGCACGTAAATCAACCCTCCCCCCCTATGCCTGCAAGGCTGAACTTGGGACCTGGAGGCAGGAGAAGCAGAGGCTTGAGCCCGTTAGAAAAGAGTCAGGGAAGGTCCTAGAACACCTGCTTCTTCCATGGACCTTCCTATGGGGAATCACCTATAGCTGCTGCATGCCAGAGGCTGAGGCAGGGGGATTGTGAGATCAACGACAGTTTACACTTTATGGAGATCAAGACCCTGTATCAATATATTTGCATGTAAAACACACACACACACACACACACACACATTTTTGAGCAATCTAGAACATGGTTATGCAGCTCAGCAGGGTAGGACAGGCTTATGCTCTAAGCACCTTGGGAGGCTGAGGAAGGGCAGAGGCAGAAGCATTGGGAGTCTGAGAAAAGCTTGAACTACTTAGCAAATTGCAGCTTTCTAGGCTACACAGTGAAGCTCTGTCTTGAACCAAACATGAACCAAGACAAACAGTAGTGATGGCAGCACCCACTGCCCTTTGGCCTGTCAGTCACTTCTCTGGGTGGTGTGTGTCATGGAGGCCCTCCAGGGTACTCTCAAAACCAATCTTCGATGCCTTTCACTGCAGTTCATCGCTCAGATGTAGTTCTCGGCATTTCCATTGTTATTTTAGTAGTTGGGGCCCAGGGTGTCATTAGGTGTCCCCAGAAAAACTGGAACTTGTTATGTACAGCAGGCTGGCTCTGAACTCACAGAGATCCTCCTGCCTCTGCCTCCTGAGTGCTGGGACTACAGACTGAATTGCCGCACTTGACTGCTTAGATGTTCTAACCTGGAATCATAGATCCAACCAGCAGGGACATGGTCCAGCCCTAAGGAGGTCCACAGCACTTGGGGCCTCTTTGGCTCAGCTGCTATGCGTCAGTTCATCAAGTTTGGACTTGATGCTCTGGCTCCTTTATCTGTGTGTCACTTTGTCACTGCATCAGGAGCCACTGCAGCAGGCACCCTTGGAAAATATGTCTAGGCCTGAGAAGCAAGAAGAGAAGTGACTGAGTGCATGCTCAGGATCAAAATCAGTGTAAGAAGACTTGTTTATGAACTGGAGAGATGGCTCAGTGGTTAAGAGCACTGGCTGTTCTTCTGGAGGACCTGAGTTCAATTCCCAGCACCCACATGGCAGCTAACAACTGTCTGTAATTCCAAGATCTGACACTCTTACACAATTATACATGCAGACAAAACACCAATTCACATAAAAAAGACTTGTTTATGTGATTTCCATCCACAAGCACCATTTTCTGCAATGTAGTCAAATACTCCAGGAGATACATATCTGCCTCTGCATCCTCTTTACACTAAATGCTCCGTCCTTTATTAATTATGTAACTATAACACTTGCAACTCCGTGGACAGTTGAAGATGTATCCACTGAGTCATTTCTGATTGTGTTTTAAAAACTCACAGCTGTCACAGAGGAAAGGCAGGGCCTTGCTCAAATGTCTGAGACACTGTCTGGGAACAGTACTTTACTGAGCCAGCCCCGCCACTCTTGGCCAGTACTGATGGAGCATGTGCTGGCTACAGAATAAGTGTTGAGGAAATGGCAGTGCTCACCAGATACAAGGTGCTGCTGCTCCCAGGCCATGGACACTTAGTTCAAGAGGAAAGAGTCATTCTTCAAATCCAGAGAATAACTAGAGTCCACAGCCTGAAGGTGTGTGGTAGCACGTTTGTAATAGCAATACTCCACTGCCGGAGGGTCACTGTTCACTGTAGTGAATCTGAGGCCAATCTAGGCTAAGACCCTGTCTAAAAAAAAACCAGAGCAAGTGAACAGCCCTGTCTGCACCAAGTACCTCATGCTTCCCTGCTGATCCCTGTTTGACTAGATTAAGGAATTGAGAAGGAGTGGCCTCTCAGGGAGCCAGTGGACAGAAATGCTTGGTCAGGGGACAAGGTTAATGTTACAGTGGCAATGAACCCCAAGCAGCCCAGTTATAAACAAACAAACAAATAGCAAACAAGGAAGAAAGGAGTGGAGCATGCCTTTAATCCCAGCATTCAGCATGTGAGTTGGAGGCCAGCTTGGTCTACATAGTGAGTTCCAGGGCAGCCAGAGCTACAGAGAAAAACCCTGTCTCTGGGTGGGGGTCAGGGTGTAGAGTGGAGATGTGGGAGTGTGATGGTGGGGAGGTAGTGGTCCAGCATCTGGGAACCTTGGATATTTCATATTGGGGGAAGGTAAACTATTCCACTTTAGGGGTATGTGTGTGTGTGTATGTGTCTATTGTGTGTCATTTTAGATTATTTTTTGTGTTTTTTTAAGATTTATTTGTTATGTATACAGTATACAGAAGAGGGCACCAGATGTCATCATAGATAATTGTGAGCCACCATGTGGTTGTTGCAAATTGAACTCAGGACCTCTGGAAGAACAGTCAGTACTCTTAACCTCTGAGCCAGCTCTCCAGCCCCAGTTTCTTTTTTTTTAAATTTATTTATTATGTATACATTGTTCTACCTGCACATATGCCTGCATGTCAGAAGCAGACACCAGATGTCATTATAGATGGTTGTGAGCCACCATGTGGTTGCTGGGAATTGAACTCAAGACCTCTGGAAGAACAGACAGTGCTCTTAACCTCTGAGTCATCTTTCCAGCTCTTGTGTTGGTTTTTTGATACAGGGTCCGTACATAGCCCAGGCTAGCCTAGAATGCATTAAGTATACCAGGCTGGCCATGAACTCACAGTGATCCTGTTTCTGCCTCCGAGTGTGGAGATTGAAGGTGTGTGCCACCATGCACCATGCCCATCATTAGAGTTGGTTAGTAGGGAACCCTCATGCCTCTGTGGAGAGGAATGAATGTGAAAGGCTGTCTTCTGCTCTGAAGGAATCTGTAGTAGCCAGTCAGTGGCTGGAAACAGGATTCCTGTGTCATGCTGTCCTTTTTGTCTAGGAAAGACCTTTTCATTGGAAGATGAGATTAGGGTTGACATTTGCCCAGACACATCACTGCAGTTCTTACTTTGGGGACTCTGTGTAACCAGAAAACCCTTGGTTCTGGCCTCTTCCCCTCAGCCTCCCAGAACCTGCAGTCACTTCCTGTCCCCTATAAATGTAATCCTGGATGACTTTAACTCTGTAAAGTTCAGCTAACCAGTATCTCCCTTGAGCCTCCTCTGTAGAATCTGTGTTTAGGGAACTCTTAAGATTTTTTTCTTCTAATCTTTTAATCTGCCCATGAATACATATTTGTCTATAAATATAATCATTTTATAGGTCTAGAAAAAGAAGCCTTTACAATAAGCAGGAAAAAAATCTAAAACTTTTGTACACAGGCAGCTATTTCCAAGATGCCCACATATTCTGAGCAGCAGAGGAATTCTTTGCTCCTAGAGTCTAGGGAAACCAGGGCCCCAGTCTATTATTTACATCTGGACAAGACTGCCACCTTCTGGCTGTACTGAGGAAGCACGTGTCAACATGAATTCCCTTTTCCAGGGGAATGTGCTTGGCAGGCTGTACTGACCAGGCAGCCCTATGCTCTGTGATACCTGTGTGTTCTGTTGCTCTTTTAACTACATCCTATTCCAGCACTAATGCTGAAACACTAAAATAGATTAGTTTACCACATCATAATCAAAAACCAATGTTGAAACACTGCAAGCTGATTAAATTTTAGATACAGAGTCTTCACTATTTTGGTTATGTAGATCAAACTGGCCCTGAAGTGGTGGGAATCCTCCTGTGTCAGTCTCCTTCATTGGGGATTACAGGGATATGTCACCATGCCCAGCTAAAAATACTTTTAGACATTTTTTTTAAAACTTTATTTATTTATTTATTTGCCTTGGTGTTTTGCCTGGAAATGGAACTACAGACAGTTGTTAGCTGCTATGTGGGTGTTGGGAATCGAACCTGGGTCCTCTGGAAGAGCAGACGGTGCTCTTAACCGCTGAGCCATCTCTCCAGCCCCTTGTTTTTTTTTTTTTTTAAATAAAGAAGTCACATTTTCTTTTTTTTTTTAAACTTTATTTATTATTTATTTATTTATTTATTCGCCTTGGTGTTTGCCTGGAACTGGAACTACAGACAACTGTTAGCTGCCATGTGGGTGCTGGGAATCGAACCCAGGTCCTCTGGAAGAGCAGACGGTGCTCTTAACTGCTGAGCCATCTCTCCAGCCCCTAGACATTTGTTTTTTAAGGGCTGAGAGGTTCAGTGGACAAAGGCACTTGAAGCTGAGTAAGATCCCCAGGACCACATGGTGGACAGACACAATTCTGTCAGGTGTCCTCTGACCTTACAAGGCGGTGGCCCGCACATGTCCCCATAAATAATAAATGACACATGTACTAAAGGGCAGGGAGAGACTGCAGCTCAAGCACTTGGCAAGCAAGCTTGAAAAGTAGAGGTCATGACCCCAGCACCCAGGTACATGCTGGGCTGGCATGGTGGACAGACTGTACCCTCAGTACTAGGGAGCTAGAGACGGGACCCCAGGGGCAAGCTGGCCAGTCTAACACACACTGGTGAGTTACAGGCTCAGGAGAGACCTCAGTATGTAAGGAGAGTGGCAGAGGAAGACATTTGATGTCAACCCCTGACCTCCATATGTACCTGTACAAGGTGAGTATGCACATGGGGATGCACAAGTGCAGGAGCATGCACGCATGCACACAGGACAATTTGAAATTCTAGCAAGATGTAGGAAGCCTAATGTCTCGGCTAGAGTAGTTGAGATAAGCAGGCCCCTTGAGTCTGGGAGTTCAAGGCCATCCTGGATGATGCAGCAAGTATCAACCCAAGATACAAACAGAAATGCATTATCATTATTGCTAATTAATTAATTTGGAGACAGGGTCTCTCCATGTAGTCCTGGATGTTCTGAGGCTTGCCACATAGAACAGGCTGTCCTCCACCTCAGAAACCTCTGCCTCCTGAAGGCTGGGACTAAAGGTGTCACCAAGCCTGGTTCATTAATAGTTTTAAAGGCCAGAAAGTCAATGAAGTATTAACAATATGAGCTCCTGATGTGGCATATGTGTTGATGCATCTGGAGTTGTGGTAACATGGTAACATGCGTTCTCTCTCTCTCTCTCTCTCTCTCTCTCTCTCTCTCTCTCTCTCTCTCTCGCCTTTGTAGCCAGACTGTCCTCAAGGTTTCCTGTCTCTACTACATTTTAGGAATAATTTTCAATATAGAAATAGATACCTAATATAGACAGATTTTATAGCTTTTGCAGGTTTATGCAAAAGTTCAAATACCTTTCATTTCTTCTTTGTTTGGTGGCCGGGGACAAGGACAAGGAGACGTCAGGGCCACAGACACGGAGGAAGGGCCAGCACACGGCAGAAGGATGTGCTGAGGAAGGGTCCTTAGGATTTGTAGTATGGTTTCTGCCAACTCTCTTGGCCCCCACTAATGCCACCAATATGAACTGGTAAAACTAATATTTGAAGGACAAATATCTTCAGTAAATCAGTAATTTGCTGAATTGTTATTCAGTAACTTTATCATTTGATCAAATGACTTTTGGCCAGCATGAATCTGAGAAAGGAAGTTACAGCAAATTAGTGAGCTCCTAACAAGTGACACATGTATTAATAATGCATAATTAATACAATAATTAATAGTTTATTATTTCTTTATTTTAATTTGTAAAAGATACTAACAGCTTTATGCCTCTTTGCTCTTTATTTTTCTTTTATTCTATTTTCTTTTCTTTTTTATATATTTATTTTGATTTTTTGAGAAAGGGTTTCTCTGTGTAGCTTTGGAGCCTGCCCTGAAATTTGCTCTGTAAACCAGGCTGGCCTTGAACTCACTGAGATCTGTCTGCCTCTGCTTCCCAAGTGCTGGGATTAAAGGCTTGTGCCACCACCACTCAGTAAACTTTTCTTTTTTTTAAAGGTACTAGAGAGATGGCTCAGCTGTTAAGAGCACTGGCTACTCTTTCAGAAGTCCTGGGTTCTGCTCCCAGCACCCACAGGGCAACTAATAACCACGTGCAACTCCAGTTCCAGGGGGATCCAGTGCCTTCTTCTGACCTCCACAGGCACCAGACACACATGCAGGCAAAACATTTGTATCATAAAATAAAGATTACTTTGATTTACATTTAGCTGGATATGGTAACACATGCCTTTAATCCAAGCACTTGAAAAACAAAGATAGGCAGACTGTGAGTTCCCAGACTATGTAGTGAGACACTGTCTCCAAAAATAGAATAAAATGAAATTTAAAAACTTATTTATTGTATGTGTTTGTGTGCGCACATGCCACAGCGTGCCTGTGGAGGCCAAAGGCCAACTGTGGGAGACAGTTCTTTGTGTGTGGACACTGAGGATTGAATTTAGGTCAAGCTTGGTGGCAGGGTCTTTACCTACTGAGCCATCTCACCAGCCTTGTTTGGTGTTTTGGTTTTCTGAGTTTTGTTTATTTGTTTTCTTTCAGTGAGATGCATGTTCAGCTCAGGAGGCTGGCCACAAGCTGTGGGCTGTTCCTCTCCAGTGTCTCTCCTCTAGGACAAGGACATGAGTGACTATCTTTGTTACTTTAAACTGCTAGTTCTGATAAGCCCTCTTTTGCCACCAATTCCTGGAACGGCAATCTTTCCTGAGAGGAAAGTGCCATTTTTCACTTCGGAGCAGTTATAAATGGAGATAAATTCCAGGCAGGACCACCTTTGGAGATATCCTTTCTTAGTTCTGATTTTGGCTTACCCAGCTTAAGTGGGATGGTCATTAAAAGAAATTCTAGAGGGGCTGGAGAGATGGCTCAGGGGTTAAGAGCACTGACTGCTCTTCCAGAGGTCCTGAGTTTGGTCCCTGGCAACCACATGGTAACTGACAACCAGCTAGAATGAGATCTAGTGCTCTCTTCTGGTGAGCTGAACAGTGTTACATGATAAATATATATATATATAATGAAATTCTAGAGTCTACAAAAGCCCTAGGAAGCCAGTGACCTAGGCGTCGGGACTCTCCTGTGTTTGTTTATCCTTCTGAGTGAAGTGGGTCAGGAACAGGCGCCAGAACTCCCAGAGTGGGCTAAGACGGCCCTGACCCCAGCACGCCTTCCCTCCCATCCCCTAGAGCATCCACCAGTGAAGACTTCCATCCTGCTCGGCCTTTCAGGAAACTGCATTAACATACTGAGAAACCAGGGGCTGCGGTGGGGTGGGGTAACCTAGCAGTTTAGAGCTCTTGAAGAAAACTGGAATTCATTTCCACCCCCAACACTGGCTAGCTTATAACTGCCTATGAGTCCAGCTCCAAGGGATCCAATATCGCCTCTGACCTCTATGAGCACCCACAGTAACATGCACACACACACACACACACACACACACACACACACACACACACACACACACACACGCACACACCCTTTTTTAAATTGAACAAATGAAGAAGGAAAAGGGAGTATTTATCACACTTGGTCACAGAATGTCACCTCCTGGGGCTGGAGAGGTGGCTCAGAGGTTAAGAGCACTGACTGTTCTTCCAGAGGACCTGAGTTCAATTCCCAGCATCCACATGGTGGCTCACAACCATCTGTGATGATATGTGATGCCCTCTTCTGGCCTGCAGACAGAACACTATATACATCATAAATAAATAAATCTTAAAAAAAAAAAGAATGTCACTTCCCATTGTCCCCACCCAGATACAGCACCTCCCTCTGCAGTGCTTTTAAGAACGGGCCATAATATTATTTGACCTTCTTCCCACTGAGGTGTGGTATCTATGTGGTCCCATGAATGCTGATTTATTTCATGTTTTGTCTGCATGTATGTCTGTGTGAAGGTATCAGATCCCCTGGAACAGGAGTTACAGGCAGTTGTGATCCACCATGTGGGTGCTGGGAATTGAACCTGGGTCGCCTGGAAGAGGAGTCAGTGCTCTTCACCACAGAGCCTATGAATTCTAGGACACAATGCAATGCTATTTAGGAGCGTTAACCACAAAAGGCCATGCAGCTTCACACTGGAATGTCCTGTAGGATGTTCTTGGATGTCCCTTTCTTGGGACCCAGACACCAAGCTGGGAGAAGCCAAGAGTCCACCCAGAGGCTACGTGTTAAGTGTTGTGGTTGACAGTTCTGGCTGAGTCCTGCTCTCATATGACTTCAGCCCCAAGACCAAGACTTTCTTCAGTTTTAAAAATAAGCAGAGAGGACAAAAAACTTAGATATCAGAATAATTATTTTAAAATAATGCCTTCAAAAAGAAAATTAATGGAAAAACCACTTATAATATATCCAAATATGATGTGTGAACAGGATGAAAAGCATGTGGAGCCGTACTGGTACCAGGGCAAAATAAAAAGAACCTGGGATCCTGATGGGCACTGGCCCCAGCTGTGGCCTCAACTGTCTAGATAGTAGAGCAGAGATGAGCCACATCCAATGTGCCTGGACTCACTTACATTCATTCACTCACTCACTCACTCATTCATTTGAGATCCTGACTCTTAGAACAGGTGCAGGTGTTAGGATCACCGTAGTTAGCTGGATCTGGCCGCAATCAGAGGCAGGCGGATCAAGGCTGGGATATTTCAAGACCAAAACCACTTAAAAAAAAAAACCCCAAAACCCAGGACAGGGTTCAGCCCAGCATGGTGTAGTGGAATGAAGTCCTGGGTGAATGTGTCATTGACACAAGCACAGTCATGTCATGGAACCCAGAGCTATGGACATGACAAAGCCTTCTCTGGGCGAGGGTCAGGGGACAGCAAGGGTTTCTCCAGAACCAAGTACAAATTAGGATGAATGAGTGGTCTTTAGCTAAAACCAGTGTGTCCAGAAACATCCAACCCCTGCCTCCTCCTCCCAGATGCTTACAGCCTCAGGCTGCTGCCTATGGAGCTCCAGCTGCCAATTCTCAGCTGCCTCCTGGATTCAGATTTCTGAAATCAATCCACACTGCTGCTGATACTCTCCATTAGAGCGCTTAGCCCACCTGATCCCCCACCCCCGTGTGTGTTCTTGTCTGTCTCCCTGTCTGTCTGTCTGTCCTTGTTTCACTCCCTCATTGCCTAAGTCAGGTTTCCAGGACCTAGTCACTGACTTGGCCTTGTGTGGTGGTGCATGCCTGTAATCCCAGCATTTAGGAAGCTGATAGAGGAGGGTAGAGAGTTCAAGACCAGCCTAGACTGCCCAACAGTCTCAAAAGGAAATAGAAAACAAAATCAAGAAGCCATCACCAGACCCTCCACCATCACTCTCTCAAGCATGTGACAGCCTGACAGACTGAAGGCTTGTACTAGGATTATTTTGAGAAATAAGTGAAATGGCCTATGGAAAGGCAACACATGAATGATCCAATAAATGAAAACTTATGGATGACACTAATTAGCCCAATTATTATTATTATTTACAAGAAAGGCATTTCCTCGGGTGTTTTTTGTTTGTTTTGTTATGAGGCAGTCTCAGTATGTAGCCCAGGCTGTCCTGGAATTTGAGATTCTCCTGTCTCAGTCTGGGGATAGAGGGATGTACCACCATGTTAGGCTTCCTTTTTCTTTTTCTCAGTGCCTGAAGTCCAGCCCAGGCCTGTGCACACTGGGAGAACATGCTATAACACCTTCAGGCAGGGGCTTCAGTGTAGATGGCAAGAGCCATATGAGAGACAACTCTGGACCCAGCCACTCTAACAACTGCTCAAACAAATGAAATATAACTACTATTTTCTGGTTTATACTAAACCAGCCTTTGCCCTTTGTTAATGTTATTTTAGACTCAGCCACTGGCTCTTTATAATTGGAGGAGACTTTGTGTCTCTCGCTGCCACCTTTGGTGACCTAGGGGCCTCCTCACCTTCGTACTGGACCTCCAGGTGCATGGTGTCCAGGACCTTCAGCACACAGTCCACAATGCTGGGGTGTGTTGCTCCAATGATTGACTGACAAGACAGATGGGAGGGCAAGAGGGTTGGCTCTTTAGGCTTAGAAGTGACATGAGAACATGACAGTTGGGTTGTGGGTGAATTGACACTGCAGTCAAGATGCATTAAGCCAAGTCTCTTGGTTGCCTAAGGCATCAGGACCAAGGGCTGAGGCATTGGCTGGGGAAGGGAAGACACAGGAGGGAGAAAAGTCCTCACCCCAGACCCTGAAATCTTCTTTTTCTGGAATCTCACCTTCTAGTCTGACCTTTTCAGACTTCACCTACTGTGCTACATGCACCAGCTACTGAGTCTCAGCTCAGCTCCAGGATGTAGTGGGATTATGTGATTCCATTGTAAATAATTGTCCCGCCTATTAGTTTAATAAAAACACTGTTTGACCTGGGGCCCAGGCATTTAATTTGCTAATTCCTCCATCTTGATTCAACCCATGGTTTTTGTTCAGCTGCAGCTCAGTACCTTTTCTCAGCAGCATTTCAACTTCTTTCCTCTGTGTCTCCTGGCATCTCTGCGGTGTCTCTGCTCTGAGATGTTCCCAGAGTTTTCTTAGTCTGGTAGCTCCGCCCACACTTCCTGTCTGCCTTTGGCTAATCAGCATTTTTATTAAACCAGTAAACAGGACAATTATTTACAATGGAGCAGAATATAATCCCACTACACCAGGAGGCATCCCTTCTCTCCTGACTTGGTACATTTTGCCTGGGGAGTTTATTTACCTCATTTTCACTTGTTTTTAACTGTTTGTAAAATCCAAACTGCTGTCTTCATCCTGAGCCTTTCTTCTAAGCTACAAGCCTTTTATTTTCCACAGCCCAGTAGCCTCTCCAGAAGTTCTGGGCAGTGGTACTCTCTCTTTCTCTATCTCTCTCTCCCTCTCTTGTTTTTTCAAGATAGGATTTCTCTGTGTGGCTCTGGCTGTCCTAGAACTCACTCTGTAGACCAGGCTGGTATCAGATATCTGCCTGCCTTTGTCTCCAGAGTGCTGGGATTAAAGGTGTGAGCCACCACTGCCTGGCTTGATGTCTGTTCTTAGATCTACACCTTCTGTCTCAGAAATGTCTACCCACCATGGCCACCTCTGCACTGGCTCCTGCTTCCACTGCTACCATTCAGGCCTTTCGTCATCTGCTGCCCTCTGGCTGGTCCTCAGGTGCACTTGTGGGAGTTCTGACCATTCCTGTCAAAACCATATTCCCCTCCTTGGAAGGCATGATGCCACCATACCCCAAACCTGATTCCTTCACATTCTAGGGCAGAAGCCAAGAAAAAAAAAAGGCTTTTATAATCAGTGAGACCTGGCCTCTCACTTGCACAGAAGTGCCCTGCTTCCTTCCTTGTCAAACAGATGCCTTTAATCTTTTCTACAGTTCCCTAGTCATCCTTGTTGCTTGTCTTAACCACCTTGAAGTCTGCCAATATCTTTGTGATCCTTAAATAAACAGGACAAATCACTCTGCTGGGAGATGTGAACCCCCTGCCCAACTTAGCCTTTGGAAGTGATGTTGGTTGAATAACAGACAGGCTGGGGAGGCTGACCTCTGCCTCTCAGGCCTGTGAAAGTGCTTCTGGGAAAGGTAGACTACACCATGTACATCAGAACTCCAGAGTATAGCTGTGCTCACCTGGGCAGTCCTGAGAGTCTGCAGGGCCAGCTGCTGGGCTTTGGGGGATCCACAGGGCAGCAGAGCTATTAGACCTTTATACACCTGATTCTGGTACTTGGGATTACCATGGACCAGAGCATCCAGTAGAATCTGTACTTCCTCCTGAGTCTCTTCTGATTTAGACTTTGCCAGAAATTCTGCTATGGCTCTCACGCCTTGACAAAGAAGAGAAAATGCTAAATCAGACAGGATTTAGAAAAACAATTCCTTCTCAAGCTTGTACATGGGGGATCGATTTAAGAGATTTTCAGTCAAGTTTGTTTAAGGCTCAGTTTTCATGTTGTGTAACTGTCATGTATACATACTAACAGCTGTGTGGCCAGAGTAGGTTAGTGCAACATAGGCCAGTGTGTGTGTGTGTGTGTGTGTGTGTGTGTGTGTGTGTGTGTGTTTGTGTGTGTGTGTGTAGCTTAGAGGGAAAATTTCTTGCCCTGAATTCATGAGGCCATGATTTTGCTATTCAGCAAGAGAACAATATCAGAAATTGTTCCATCTATACATTTTGCAAGTTCACTTTAAACTTCAAAACAGTTTTGTTTTCTGTGCTAGGTGTAGAACCCTTTCTCATCAGACTGTGATTGATTTTCTTTCTCTCTTTCTCTCTCTGTTTTAAAGACAATCTCACTATGTATTTCTGGCTGTCCTGGAACTCACCATGTAGACCAGGTTGGCCTCAAACTCACAGAGATCTGCTTGTTTCTGGCTTCTAGGTGTTGAGATTAAAGGTATGCACTACGCCACCCAGCCGGCTGTAATCTTTGAAGGACAGGGCCTTTTATCGGCATTCCAGTGTTGAATCTCCACACAGCCACTGAGAAACCTCAAAACAAAACAACCCTTTTCCCCCAAACCGGATATAGCTCCTTAAGAGGCTCTGCCATACAGCAAGTAGAAACAGCAAGCTAAGTAACCCAAACAACAACAACCCCAGCCTGCCACACTGTGGGCACCAGTTTTCTAGGGCTGGGGTGGTTAAATAAAGCTCCTGGCTAAATGCTTAACTGGTTTAAGGCTCGGCTCTCACAGATATGAGGAGGGGGCGCAGCCTGACGCCAGAGCCTCAGTGGAGGGCCTAGCTACTGGTTAGCAGTTAAGGTTTGGTTCACATGGTCAGAAAAAGCTAGAGACCTACAGTAAAGACATGTCCAGACAGAAATGCTACAGTGTGTTAAAAAAAAATGTGTGTAGGCTTAAGAAAGAAGAGAAAATGAGTATAGCTAGTCATAGGAAAAAATAATTAAAAAAATAAAGTAAAATCTTAAAGAGAGAGTAAAGTAATATAAAGGGAAAAAGCCATGTAAAGATGGGGAGTACACAGGGAGTCTGGGTCCTGTATGGGGCTGGAGAGATGGCTCAGCAGTTAAGAGCACTGACTGCGCTTCTGGAGGACCTGAGTTCAATTCCCAGCATCCACATGACAGCTAACAACTGTAATTTCAAGATCTGACACCCTTACACAGTTATACATGCAGGCAAAACACCAATTCACATAAAATAAAAATAGAATAATAATAAAAAATGTTTTGTTAACATAAGGCTTTTCATGACAGTGAGACATGTCTGCTCCTGACAGTACTAATCTATTTTATAAAAGGATGATGGGTATTGAAAAACCTCCATATGAAGTTTGCTTTCATTGTGACCAGCCTTTGGGCAAGAAACTGCCCTTGCCTTGACTGCTGACAGTATGCTGTACAAACTGGATATAAAGAAAAGCAACTGCCAAACTTTGCCAAGACAAGGTAGGACAGTCCTTCAAAATTTCACAAAATGTCTGTCAGATAATCTAGTCCTGTAGGCTGAAGATGGATACCTTAATGTCACATAGGAACCTTGGGTGACCGTCCAGACAGATGTGTGTCTCTGTTTCTATAGTTTTGGAAGTGGCTTGCACTGCACTTCCTGCTTACTCAGGTAATAATGTATCCTTTTGGGGCCTTTGATAGGGCTGAAAACTAGATAGTTATAGTTTTTCTTAGTTATGATAGAAGGTAAATAGGTACAACATTCTTGACTCATCAAAATAGGATAGATAATAGAATGATTTCTCCAAATTTGTCAATACAAATGGACTGGACATTGTAAATGTAATTTTTACTTAATAACAACTATTCTTATTGTATATAGTTTTTACTATATTAAAGTTAAAACCTTCCTTTTTATTTAGACAAAAGGGGAAATATGTAATATTAAACTAGGCAAAGATATGTTACATTTGTTTATGCTACAAAATATTTAACTATGTAAAGATGTGTTGCATTTGTTTCACCTGCCTGCCTAAGGCACCTGATTGGTCTAAGAAAAAGCTGAATGACCAAAGCTAGGGAGGGAAGGGATAGGTGGGAGCCGGCGGGCTGAGAGAATTAGTAGTAGTAGTAGGAATCTAGGCTCAGGAGAGAATGAGAGAGAAAGAGGAGATGCTGGGCCAGTCAACCAGGCAGCAGCCAGCCGGCCAAAGGTGGAGGAAGCAGGAAAACCAGGACCTACAGAATGAAAGAAAGGTCAAAAGCCTCGAGGCAAAACAGAGCTGAAGAGAATCAGGTTAAATTAAATTTTAAAAGCCAGAAACAAGCCTAAGCTAAAACCAAGCAGTCACAACTAAGTCTCTGTGTCGTGATTTGGGGGCTGGTGGTCCAGAGAAAGTCTGCTAAATTTCATGATGATGATGATGACGAAGACAGGGTCTCATGTTGCCCAGGTTGTCCTCAAACTTACTGTGTAGCTGAGAATGACCATGAACCTCTGATCCTCCCAACTTCACCCCTAGTTGCTGGGAACATAGGCCTTCACCACCACACTTAGTTTTAGAGACCATATTTTTCATCTTTCCTAACACTTTTCTATATATCCATCACAGTGAGCATTCAATAATTTTAAATGATTATTCTTTTTAAAGTTTAGCTTATGAGTGTTATGCCTGCCCCCCACTTTTGGATCTGGTGCCTGCAGAAACCAGAAGAGAGTGCCAGATCTCCTGGAACTGAAGTTACAGACATTGGTGAGCCATTGTGTTGGTGCTGGGAACAGAAGCTGGTTCCTCTGAATGGGTAGTAAGAGCTGTTAACCGCCTCTATAGTCCAGTCTATTTTCCTTCCTTCCTTCCTTCCTTCCTTCCTTCCTTCCTTCCTTCCTCCCTCCCTCCCTCCCTCCCTCCCTTCCTCCCTTCCTTCCTTCCTTCCCTCCCTCCCTCCCTTCTTTCTTTCCACCCTTTCGTTTTCCTTTTTAGTTTTTTGAGACAGAGTCTCTCTAGGTATCCTTGGCTATCCTGGAACTCCTATGTAGACCAGGCTGACTTCGAACTCACAATGATCACCTGTCACTGTCTCTCCAGTGCTGGGATTAAAGGCCTGTGTGTGCCACAGTTTTAGGATTTGAGCAAATGCTCAGGGAAACTGTAAGTCTGGTTTTTTGGTTGTGACGAGGCCAGAGAAGCTCCCTGAGGGAACTGAACGCTTTCTGTGCACCTAGCTGCCTGTGATAGCTTTTTCCCTTGGCAGTGTGGGTGCTGTCCACTCTGACCAGGCAATGGGAGATGTGAGGTGCCCTGGCTGGAACACCCAGGACCTACCATAGCTTTCACAGATGAGTTCCTTGTACTTCCTGCCGGTATTTGCAATAATCTGAAGTAGTTTGATGGATTCTTTTTTGTCTTCTTCCTTGATTTTCTCTAGGCCAAGTATTTCCAAGAGTGTCAGGACACCTCCAATTTCAAGAAATTCTATCAGGTACCGATTGCTGCCCAGAGAGAGACAGACAAATAGGAAGCTTGAAGGCCTCTGTAGTTGGCATTTTCTTTGAGTTACCAACTAGCTCCCAAAGAAATACATGGAAACGTGTTAACTGTGAATGCTCAGTTTAAGCTTAGGCTTGTCCCACTGGCTCCTTTAACTTAGTTTACCTGTTCCTATTCATCCACATTCTGCCTCAGGCTTTTTCCCTTTCTTTCATTCTGTATGCCCGATTTACCTGCTTCCTCTGTGCCTGCCTGTCTGGCCTCTGGCACCTCCCTGGTGTCTCTTTTCTTTCTTCTCTGGAGCCTAAATTCCTCATCCCCCTTAGTTTCTCTGCCTGGAAGTCTGGCCTACACCTCCTCCCTCTTTATTGGCCATTCAGCTTTTTACTAGACCAATCAGGTGCCTTAGGCAGGCAAGGTAAAACAGCAACACATCTTTACATAGTTAAACAGATACTCTGCAATAGAACTCCTTAACACTGAACCAAAGGCATCCATGGAAAAAGTACTGTCTTTAAAAACTTGCCTCTAACACAGGAGCTGTCCACAGATAGAATTGTTTGAATTTAAAATTTTTAACATATATTAAAATTTATTAAACTAGGGGCTGGAGAGATGGCTCAGCAGTTAAGAGCACCGTCTGCTCTTCCAGAGGATCGGGGTTCGATTCTCAGCACCCACATGGTAGCTCACAACTGTCTGTAGTTCCAGTTCCAGGAAAACACCAAGGCAAATAACTAAATAAACAAATAAAAAAGTTTAAAATTTATTAAACTATATAATATATAAAAACATTAAAATATATAAATACTGTATGTATGTATGTATGTATGTATATATGCATATATAGAGACTTACTTTGTAGACCAGACTGCCTTCAATCTCAGAGATACACCTCCCTCTGCTTCTCAAATTCTGGGGCCAAAGGTGTGCGCCACAACCACCCAGCTGTATATTTGTTTAGATTACATGTCACCATGCTGCCTTGAACTGACTATCCTACCCTAGCTTTTGGAGACACTGAGCTTTGTAAAGTAGCATGTGCTACTGTGCCCAGCAAAGAAAACACTGGAGCTAACTCCAACAGGCATTCTTGGCTTTGTCTCTTTCTAGTCTATGTCTGCCCTCCGGCTTCTTTTGGACAGAGTCTCACTATGTAGACTGGGACTGCTGTGTGGATCAAGCTGGCCTTGAACTTGCAGTGATCTCTTGCTTCTGCTTTCTGCCTACTGGGATTACAGGTGTTAGCCCCCAAGGCTAGCCATCTCCCTCTCTTCCCTTCCCTCTCCCCCTCCTTCTCCCTTTTTCTCCCCCCTCCCCTCCTCTTCTTCCAAGTTCCCTTTTTATAATGGCACTTTAATTGTCCCTTGGTGAGTCATGCTTCCTCCACTCAAGGGTCATGTGGCTTTGGTGGTGGCAAACATGTGACAGGGATGTTATAACCACAAATCACCAGCAACTGATAAAAAGGGATATATTTTCTTTAGCGGGTTTTGAGGGCAGACTCACTGATACAAAAGATTAAACCGTTTTTATAACCTCAATGGTTATAGGTAAATCTCAGGTCTACCGCTGGCCAAGAGGCCACGCCTCTAGGTCAAGGTGATGAAGCCTGTTCTCCTCTATAAGATGCCATCTCTCTGGCTGCAGAAGGCAGGTAAGTAGCCTATGTTGGCTCGCCTAGGAGACCCCATGGGAACAGATACACTCTCTTGCAGGTGGAGTTGAGCTGCAGGGATGGTTTCTGGAGGGCCTGAGGAATCCAGTCCTTAGAGGCCCCTGGATATGGGGGCTGGCTCAGAAAAAGAGGGAAAGAGGGGTAAGGAGACCAAACCCTTGTGTACTTTGGAAAGACCCAGGGTCCAGTGAGGCCTGAAATATGTATGTCTACCTTCTGGGCTTCTTAGCTAAGTGAGTCAATAAATTCCCCATTCCCTAGTCTGGTATAAATGTGTTTTTATTTTTTATTTTACTTTTTAAAACTAATAACCAACACGGTGCTGACTAGTGAAGGGTCAATGGGAAATGGGGTGGGAGCAGAATCAGAGCGGTCTCTAGGCCCAACCCGAAGACTCTGAAACCCCTGCTGGTACCCAGAACCCATAGCCCCATGTGGACTGAATACGCCATGAGCCAGACCTGTGGCTGAGACCCGAAGTCTCCTGGAATGGAACTCACCTGCTCACAGCAGATAAGAAGATGCCAATGGACCTCAGGATCTTCTCTAAATCCAAGCCATTCATATAGCTGCGTCAGAGTTAAGGAGCACTCCAGGTGGTTCCCTCTCAGACTGATCCTAGTACTGTCCAGGGCTCAGGACCGGCAAGTGGACCTGTTCCTGAGGGGAACCCCTGGCTGCAGGGCAGAGCTGGCACATTGCTGGGTGTTAGGGTGTCACCTCTGTCCCTGATCTCCAGGAAGTTCCTCCAGAGCAGTCAAGCTGTCTGGGCTCTGCAATCTCCCTAGGGAGCAAAGAGGTTCCTATAAACACAGCTGAATGGAGAAAACTGATGGGCAGTTTCTCCAGCCTCTCAGAACCACAGCAGCTGCATCCTCGGGCCATTATTTTGGGCCTCACTCCTAGTTTGTCAACCACACATTAGTTTCAGCTGGGTGTGGTAGTGCACATCTTTAGTCCCAGCACTTGGGAGGCAGAGGCAGGTAGATCTCTGAGAGTTCAAGACCAGCCTGGTCTACAGAGTGAGTTCCAGAACAGGCAGGGCTACACAGAGATACCCAGTCTAAAGAGAGAGAGAAAGAGAGAACAAAACAAACAAACAAAGCCAAAAAGCAAACAAACAAACAAATAAATAGCTTATTCTCCACTCTGTACTTGCTCATAGTTTTACACTGGAGGTCACTGTCCTTATGAAGAATTGCATGGCTTCCTAATAAGAATAACAGGAAATGGAGGAAAAATTAAACTCTGATTTAAAACAACCTCAGTATTTAATGTTATTTTTTAATGCAGGCCTTTGCAAAAAGCCTTGCTGTAATAAAGCATCCAGAGCACGCTTCGGCTCAAATGCAAGGTATGAAATCAAGCCACAGTAGAAAGGAAGCCAGTCAACAATTACTAGGCTCATAACACATCACAGGCTCTTAGAACACTTAAGAAATTAGCTGGAATTATTGCGGTCCATGAGGATGACTGAGAGCCTCCAAGACTGATACAGGCTAATGTAATGGGCTGGAGGTAATGGTGCTTTGTTGGGGGGGGAGAGGCAAATTATCTCTGCCGCACCCCAGTTCCCAGGATGCCAATAGAAGGAGAGACAGATTGGCTCATTAGGAAAGGGCTTTTTACTGCAAAAAACAGTGTTTGCTCTGGAGCCAGACTCCCCTGCCTGTTGCTGTCATAGCTTGGGCCAGGCTATTAGCCACACAGTAATCTCTTTATCGCTACATTGTCTCTCTCTTTGTCCCAGTCCCCTCCCGTTCCTGCCTCTTTTCCTTAGTCACTAGCTAGGCTGGCCAGCTCCTGTCTTTTCCCTGTGTCCCAGGCTGTCTTGACTTCAGTCACTCACTACACATGCTCTTCTCCCCTCCCTCCCTCCCTTCCTTTTGAAAGGGTCTTGCTATGTAGCCCAGGCTAGTCTGGAACTCAACATGCTCCTCCTGCAGCATCCTGAGCCACTAGGATCACAGGCATGTGCCACCATACACAGCTCTAATTAACCTTTCATACTATACAGATGGTACAGAGCTCAGTGCCTAGAATGTAAAAAAGACTCAGAAAATGGCAGCGAATAGTATCACTATTATTGTATAAATCACTGGTTGTGCTGATGTTATGGGAGGTCTTAGGCTTATATGATCAGTTTTGCAAAGGATAACAATGTCATATTGGTTTGTTTTCTGTCCAGGTGAATAACTGGAGGAGTTGGTGGGAGGAATCTCTGACTATACGGTCACTTTTACTGGGCTACTCCGAATGGCAGGATCACAAAAAAGATAAGTTATGGATGATTCTACGTATAGAACAGGGTCTAGTGACAGAGTCAGCCTGTCAGTAGTGGCTCAGTGTCCTCTAGATGGCAGATACATGATATATGGAGAAGGCAGGATGCCCAGTGTATCAAATGCACAGTCTCTCGAAGAGAAGAGATGGAAAGAGCGCATGTTCCGTAGATGCATGAGCACTTTAGGGGCAGGCAGGACAGACCCTGTAGTAGAGACGGAGGGATGCAGTGGACAGATGAGCGTGCATTCAGGTCCAGCCTCGGGAGGCTGAAAGAGGAGAGGAGCAGCCCAGGTTTGCGGGCAGCAGCTCGGGATACAGAGCAAGATCTTGTCTGATAAAAGGAAAATGGAGGTGCACTAGCTGTGGTAGAAGGACTGAAACTAGGGGAGGTGAAGGCCACACTTGCCTTAGGTCAGAGACTTTAAGGGCACAAAACTCAGTTCCCCAGTCAAATCTACCATGTTTCTTTTTTTTTCTCCCATGTCCTCTCCTTGCGGACAGGCAGGGTCCACAGAGCCCAGACTGAACTCCTGAGCTTGTTTTGTGGCTGAATTAGATCCTGAATTCTTGACCCTCTCACCCCCATCTCCCAAATTCCAGGGTACAGACATTTGCCTCGCTTTGTTTCTTTTCTTCCTTTTGACCTCATCAAATCCCCCTTCAATGCAACCCTCAAAATATTAACATTACGGCCAAGTGTGGGGGCTCACATCTGTAATCCCAGCACTAAGGCAAGTGTGGGGGCTCACATCTGTAATCCCAGCACTAAGGCAAGTGTGGGGGCTTACATCTGTAATCCCAGCACTAAGGCAAGTGTGGGAGCTCACATCTGTAATCCCAGCACTAAGGCAAGTGTGGGAGCTCACATCTGTAATCCCAGCACTAAGGCAAGTGTGGGAGCTCA